>JAFLJL010012067.1:6052-11052 GCA_018398815.1 Conus ventricosus
TGGGATTGCCCATGACAGGCAGGCGGTGACATTCCTTGACTTTACTGCAGTGGGGAGGGACAACGCCCTGTGTAGTGGCACCGCTTTCACTGCTTTCTAGAAACAGGGCATGCGCTCGTCATATACAGACCTGCAATATCACACACACACGCACGCACGCACGCACGCACATACACGCACGCACACCACACACACACACACACACACACACACACACACACACACACACACACACACACACATACGCACACACAACACACACACACACACACACACACACACACACACACACACACACACACACACACACACGCACGCACGCGCGCACACACACACACACACACACACACACACACACACACACACACACACACACACACACACACACACACACACATACGCACACACTGTCTCTCTCTCTCTCTCTCTCTCTCTCTCTCTCTCTGTCTGTCTGTCTGTCTCTCTCTCTCTCTCCTCTCTCTCTGTCTGTCTCTGTCTGTCTATCTGTCTGTCTGTCTGTCTCTCTCTCTCTCTTGGTCTGTCTTTCACACACACATACACACACACACACACACACACACACACACACACACACACACACACACACACACACACACACACACACACACGCACACACACACACACACAATTTCTCTCTCTCTCTCTCTCTCTCTCTCTCTCTGTCTGTCTGTGTCTGTCTGTCTGTGTCTGTCTGTCTGTCTGTCTGTCTCTCTCTCTCTCTCTGTCTGTCTGTCTGTCTGTCTGTCTCTCTCTCTCTCTCTCCCTCTCTCTTCCCTCTCTCTCCCTCTCTCTCTCCCTCTCTCTCTCTCTGTGTCTGTCTCTCTGTGTCTGTCTGTCTGTCTGTCTGTCTCTCTCTCTCTCCCTCTCTCTCTCTCTCTCTCTCCAATAAAACCTAAAAACTGTTGCTGGCGATCCCGCCCACATGTTGTGAACCGTCAGAGTGCTGACAGCTATCCCGCCGCTTTATCATTATGTCACAGCTGACGTCAACACGTGACGCGGTCGCCTTCGTTTTCGTCAACACTGTCGTCACCTGCACTCAGCAAAAATAAAACCAAAAACACCAAAACACAGCCTATGCGCACTTAGCCCGTTCCCTGCCACACTGAGGACATGAAATAGCACCCCTCTCGTATGCGAATTGCCTGATGTTGATATAAACACACTTGCGTAAATGTATCACTGGATGACAAAGATAATTCCGATCTTTTTGTCCACAATCAGAGAACAGTTGCGCACAAAGAATGGGAAACAAAAATAATGGGGGTCCGTGATTGATTAGAAAATATTTCCTTTTTCTACAGTGTTCCTTAAAAACGACATTTATCTTGCGTTTTTGTTAAAGATACAACATAATTTATATGGAGGGAAGATAAATCAGATACTACATTGTTTATACATTGTTTCACGTCTCTTTTTCTTTTCTTTTTGACCAAACGTATGCGTCGGGATACCTTATTTGCCGAACACCATAACCTTTTTCATGACTGGCCCTAAACAACAGGATGGTTAACGTGTTGAAATGTCAGCCACTGTTTTTGTGTGTGTGGTTTTTTCCCGTCCCGAAATCCGGGAATTCACCCGAGACATTTGTTTAGATCGACTGTCCAACCCCGCTAGGTCCACTGAGCTATTTTCAACCTGTCCTGAAAAGATCTGAGTGGACTTCAGTCAGTGACTCTGACCGGCACTTCACGTTTCACCCAGTCTTGTTTCACCGAATCACGTTTTACCGAATACGTTTTGCCTAATCACATTTCATCTCATGCCTTTTTATTTTCTTCACATCCTTCGTGTTTCGTCTCAAATTTGGCAGTATGAAGTTGGATAAACCACTGGCTGTTAATTCGCTCACAAACATCCTACTCCCGCCCGAACGCCAACAGAGACAGGAAGGCCTGACAATAGGTTGGGCAGAGATCTGAAAGTACGGTTAGTGAGGAGGCTTGCAAGGTTTAGCGAATGGCGTCACTCCGGTGCCATACCATTACTACTATCAATAAAGGAACAAAACTCAAAGTTTACCCAAACCTGTCTAATTCAGTTTCTTTCCGTTTAAAATCCACTTCAACTTTCATACCAACAAGACAACATCACTGGGGTCTGACAGGAAGTCTTTTCTGGTGATGTACCGCCATAGTTTTATCATGCAGCTTCAAATAATATCCTCTTTCGTTTACTGCACAAACACTTAAGTTTGGTGTACCGTGCATTAGAGTTTGGGTGAAATATGACACGAGATTTTTTCAGTGAAGTTTTTTCTTGTTATGTAGCGACCTATTTTTTTATAATGCAACCACAAATTATATCATGTTTCGATTACACCACAAACACTCTCAGGTGAACCGTGAATGAGAGATTGGGTGAAACATGACACGAGATTTTTTTTACGATCTTTTCTGTTCATGTTTTGCCAATTTTTATCATGAGGCTACAAATGATATCGTCCTTCGATTACTCCACAAATGCTTTTTTGAGTAAACTGTGAATGACAGGTTGGGTCAAACATGACACAAGAATTTTTTTTTTAAGAGCTCTGGGAAGAGACCTGTCGTAATTAGGAAGGAGAACAAAGGCTGAGGCAAAACGTGGTGTACAGAAGGAGAAAAAAGGGCTGAGACAAAACGTGGTGTACATAAAGGGAGAACAAAGGGCTTAGACAAAACGTGGTTACAGAAAGAAACAAAGGCTGAGGCAAAACGTGGTGTACATGAAGGAAACAAAGGCTTAGAAAAAACGTGGTGTACAGGAAGGAGAACAAAGGCTGAGGCAAAACGTGGTGTACATGAAGGAGAAAAAAGGGCTTAGACAAAACGTGGTGTACAGGAAGGAGAACAAAGGCTGAGGCAAAACGGGTGTAAAATGAAGGAGAACAAAGGCTGAGGCAAACGTGGTGTACAGGAAGGAGAACAAAGGCTTAGAAAAAAACGTGGTGTGCAGGAAGGAGAACAAAGGCTGAGGCAAAACGTGGTGTACAGAAGGAGAACAAAGGCTTAGACAAAAGGACTTGACACCTGTTCACCCGGGGGGCAAGACGTGGCCGAGCCAGCGCTCCGATCAATTTTTAAAAGAGTTAGTATTTGGTGCACGTTTGATGTCCGGAGTTAGTTTATTCCAAATTGATGTTATCCTCTGGCTGAAGGTTTTTCTTTCTTCTTCCTAAAATACTGTTCACTCAAAAAACGAGTAGGTCACCAGCGTTACCCTGCTGTTTATTTTTTAAACAACTTAAACGATTTTGATCAGAAAATGTTAAATTTTCAAAAAACCCTCATAAGCCTGATTAGATTTATAATACTAAATTTTTTTATAGCAAGATTCGGGACAAACCCATCGATATGCGATACGTTTTGCTTCAAGATCAAGGCGAGCTGAAATCAATCAAATAGAAGCGTCAGAAACACACCGGTCGAATCGGCCGCCACTGAACACGTGTGACAGCGGCTGTCGGACATGGCAGTAGCTTTAAAAATTGATTCACTTCGATTGCTGGTCCCAAAAAATTAAAATAGATATCAACAAATCGACTGCAGTGAATGATAGCATAGCAGTTTAAAGAACTTTTGACTTGTGAAAATTTAAAAAAAAAAAAAAAAAAAAAAAGAAAAGAAAAAGAAAATCATTACGATTGATCCACAATTGAGTTCAGATAAAAAAAGCGGGGCTCCGGGATTGAAATTTACCAATCAAATTTATAATGTGATCACCACACACATGGGCGTAGATCAAACGGGAAAAACGACAAAGGGGATTTTCGTCATTGTGGTGATTCAGGTTTGAATGACCGTTGACCATTGTCTCAGGTAAGTGGGGTACGGAGTCTCAGGTCACCGTGTTGTGCTCACCCGGGAGGCTCAAACTAGTCAAAGAGGCGTCTGTTACGAGAGACCGAAACGAGCAGAGCGTGCTCGTAATAATGACAATAGTAATGATAACAATAATAACAATGATCATGACAACGCAATATTAATAATGATAATAATAATGGACAGCGTGATACGCTTTGTCGAATCCATTGGAAAAGTCTATTACCAAGACATCCATAATACTTTCCATCCCATGTTGTGCATAAACTCGTCATAAACTCTCCTATGATCCGTCCTTTTTCTTCTTCTTCTTCTTCTTCTTCTTTTTTTCTTCTTTTTTTTTCTCTTTCATTTGCGAAACCCATGATGGTATTCACCACAATATGTTTTAGAACTTTGCATGGGACGAAAGCAAGAAAGATAGGACTGTAATTTATAGGTCTGTGCATTTTCGTTTTTTTTTTTTCTTTTCTTGAGGTTATTTGTATTTGTTTCTATCCGTCTGTGTGTTTGTCTTTTGATCTCCCTTGCATCTTGGGTGGATCCTCAGGCGTAGGCTCAAAGACTGTCCCCAACATTTTTATATTATTTGCATAATGTCTTTAGTTTTACAGCAACCTTTTTTCCTCCCCACACTTTCGTTTGGCTGCATTTACTACTCTTCGCTGGCTGCTCTGGGGTGCTATTGGATTCTTTTTTGCACCCATGGTGGTGAGAACACCACAGTATTATGGACTGTGTGTGTCTCTATTTGACGCCGGGCGCGCAGACACAACCAGCCGTATCTCCCTGATGAGTCCCGATCCAGCGGGCGAAAGGCCTCGGAGCAGGCAATACAAATATATCTGCCTTCAAAAGGGATTGCGATGGTTCCCTTATGCAGCTAGAGAAGAGTTTTCATATCTGTACCATTTTTTTTTTTTAATTTCATTTTCCAGTTTCTCCATCTTCAAACTCCCCTCCCCTCAAGTCCAAATCTTTGCCAGACAGTTAAGTTGTTGGCCTACGCTTGTTTTTTTTTCCCCCACTATTAGATTGTTCGTCTATGTATTTGTCTGACTTTATTCAAGTTTAAAAGGCTGTGCCAGTCTTGAATAAAAGTTACTCTGTGTTAGGTTTCCTTATGGGAGCAAAACATACCCCACTTGTTTACTGTTTATCGTGTACTGTTCT
>JAFLJL010012067.1:16052-18709 GCA_018398815.1 Conus ventricosus
ACACACACACACACACACACACACACACACACACTCACACACACACACACACACACACACACACACACACACACGCACACACACGCGCGCGCACACACACACAACACACACTCACAACACACACACACACACACATACACGCACGCACACACACACACACACACACACACACACACACACACACACACACACCACCACTCACACACACACACACAACTCACTCACTCACACGCACGCACGCACGCACGCACGCACGCACGCACGCACACTCACACACACACACACACACACACACACACACACACACACACACACCACACACACACACACACACACACAAGAGACACTGATTTGCCTTCCCAAAAAGGCGAGAAGAAGCGACGCACAACACAAGATGGAAAGTGATGCAGTTTTAAATTAATGCACAATGCAGAACGTGTGAAATTCGGAAATAGCCTCCCGCCCTCCCCCCCCCCCCCCCCCCCCCCCCCTCCCACGTGTCTTCTTCATGCGTCACAAATATCAAACATGTTTATGCAACAAAGCGTTGCAGCATCACTGTCATTTGGGAGACATCGTTTGCGCTTTTCACGTGCGTTATCTGTGACGTCACACGCTCGCCTTAAAGCTAGAATGTTCTCTTTCATGCAGTGTGATCGGATCGGGTTTGTGTGTGTGTGTGTTGTGTGTGTGTGTGTGTGTGTGTGTGTGTGTGTGTGTGTGTTGTGTGTGTGTGTGTGCGTTGTGTGCTGCGCCCGCGCGCGCGCATGTGTGTGTGTGTGTGTGTGTGTGTTGTGTGTGTGTGGTGTGTTTATTCTAGAGACTGCCCACACGTTGTGCTCACCCTCGCAATATTAAAGGGACATAAACCTGAATCAAACACCACACCCCTCCCTCCCACGTTCGGACCCATCTCCATCCTCAACCTTCGTCACCCAACCCCTCACTCCTATGCATTGCTCGACCGCCGCGCAAATACACACACACACACACACACACACACACACACACACACACACACACATGCTTGTTTTGGTAAATGTACACGAAATTGTTGTTAAGTGTACAGACAGGTAGGTATATAAGCCTATACATATAGGTGTAGAACATAGAATTTCCTTCAGTTGTTCAGAGTACAGACAAGATACATATAGGCGTAGAACATAGAATTTCCTTCTTTGTTGTATATCCAGCTGGGTGAAGTGTTTAAGTGGGGCGTGAGGAGAGGGATGGAGGGGGATGGGTGGGGGGGGGGGGGGTGAAGTTTGAAGTAGTGGCTGGTGGTCGTGGGAAAGTGTTCACGCCAGATCGATTTCATTGTAAATATACTAGGCCCTATTTTTGTTTTTGTTTTATCCTATTCTTGCCTTTAACTGGACCATACAGCGTCAATCTCTCTCTCTCTCTCTCTCTCTCTCTCTCTCTCTCTCTCTTCTTCCCCCATCCTCTCCCGCTTTTCTCTCACACCCTCTCTCTCTTTCTCATCCACTGTCTTTCTTCTCTTTCCGCCCTCTCTCTCTCTCTTTCTCTCTCTCTCTCTCTCTCTCTCTCTCTCTCTCTCTCTCTCTCTCTCTCTCTCTCTTCCCCCATCCTCTCCCGCTTTTCTCCCACACCCTCTCTCTCTTTCTCATCCACTGTCTTTCTTCTCTTTCCGTCCCCCCTCTCTCTCTCTCTCTCTCTCTCTCTCTCTCTCTCTCTCTCTCTCTCTCTCTCCCCCCCCCCCCCCCGTCCGTTTCTCTCCTTTCCCCCTCCTCCCCCACCTCTGTCTCGCCCTCTCTTTATCTCTCCGCGTCATTCAACACCCACCTGCTAATTCTGCCTTTTATGTCCCCTCCCCTTCCCCCCCCCCCCCCCCCCCCCCCCCCCCTTATCCGTCCCTACCTTCCACCGCCCACCTGCCATTGCCACCACACACAGAACACGGCTGTGAAACATGCTGTCCAACACCTGCCATTGCCACCACACACAGAACACGGCTGTGAACATGCTGTCCACACCTGCCATTGCCACCACACACAGAACACGGCTGTGAAACATGCTGTCCACAGAGGACTTCCATCCGCCCACCTGCCATTGCCACCACACACAGAACACGGCTGTGAAACATGCTGTCCACACCTGCCATTGCACCACACACAGAACACGGCTGTGAAACATGCTGTCCCACCTGCCATTGCCACCACACAGAATACACGGCTGTGAAACCTGCTGTCCACACCTGCCATTGCCACCACACACAGAATCACGGCTGTGAAACTGCTGTCCAACCTGCCATTGCCACCACACACAGAACACGGCTGTAAAGCATGCTGGTCCACACCTGCCATTGCCACCACACACAGAACACGGCTGTGAAACATGCTGTCCACCCTGCCATTGCCACCGACACACAGAACACGGCTGTAAAGCATGCTGTCCACACCTGCCATTGCCACCACACACAGAACACGGCTGTAAAGCATGCTTGTCCTACACTGCCATTTGCACTGACACACAGAACCGGCTGTAAAGCATGCTGTCCCAGAGAACATGTGTTGTTGTGAGGGAGTTTAAAGATAAGGTGCTGCCTCTGTGCACAGGATGGGTATTACATGATTGTTTTTGTGAGGTGATAGGTCGGCTCACCTCTGTCTGTCTGTCTGTCTGTCTGTCTGTCT
>JAFLJL010012069.1:0-29352 GCA_018398815.1 Conus ventricosus
CGATCAAGCTAAGTGAATTTTCGTTGTTTATTCGTTATATATCACTGACGAAGACCTAAGAGGTCGAAACGCGTTGTGTTTTGTCTTGTGACTCATTTGTCCACGTTGTCTGGGCGGTTCGCTAACATTTATTTAAGATTTGTATTTGGTTAGTTTATTTGTACACCTGATGGTGGGTGTGCCATCTCATGTTTAAGTTATATGTATATCTGTGTGTGTTTTGATTTGATGGCTCTGGCAGCATAAAAAGAAAAGAGTTACTCTGTTGCCTGGCCGTCCATGTTCGGATGAATGGGTGTGTGTAAGTGAGCCCCAAAGTCGTGCATGCATCCGCAATTTTCGGAGTGAGAGTCAGACAGACAGACAGACACATACACACACGCATTTCCATCTGTAACATCTGGTGACCCCGTATAAACTGTTGGCATTGACCTTCTAAATTGTTAGGGTTAGGATTTTCTTTTGTGACCCTTTCTAGTGTCCCCAATTATTAAGTTAGGACACGTTTACAGACTTTTCGTTTAAGAGGCTTGAGTGTTTTGTATTGTTGTATGATTGTTTCAGATTTATTTGTTTTCCCGTCTCCAGCGTAACTGGGTATCTCCTTTGTATAGTTTCTGGAGATGCGAGGGTCAAGTCTTTATCTTTCTGTGGGGCTTTAGTTTGATTTTCTTTTGTTACCCTCTGATTATTTCTATCTCTATCTTTCACTTGGGGATTGAGTTGCTTCTATAGCATTCTTAGGATTCTTTCTCTTGAATGAATGTGTGTATGATTGGCTGTCTGGGCCATTTTCAGAAAAAAAAAAATATTCACCCCTTTCCCCCTGAAAAAAAATCCCAACAAATTGCATTGTTTTACATGTGCCTATGACTATTGATCATTAATTGACTTAAGCATGTGTGTGTTGGTCTTTGATTGATTTGCGCCTACGTATATGTGCATTGATCGTTGATTGATTTATGCCTACGTGTATTGATCATTGATCGACTTATGCATGATTGATTATTGATTGATGTCACACTCTCACTTTTGCACACATGCATTCATGACAGCATTTACTCCATACGCACACGCAATCTTTCCAATCAACCAAAAGGTGCACTACCGAATGTTTTTCCTTCTTCCCCTCTCCTTCGGGAAAACAGTTTACTAAATCACATCAAACAATTTATACACAAATTCTATACATGTATCTCTCTTTTTCAGAATGAGAGATAAACTAATTCTCCCATTTACATCAATACAAGTTTCTGTAAAGTCATGGTCTTCACATCACATTAGCCCAAGATCCAGACCAGGAGAATAAATCATTCCCGCAATCATGATGCCATACCCGCATCAGAGATGAGACTCGCCCCCATACTGTCATGATTCCCTGTCTCTCACAGAAATCGTGTCGCCCCCTTGAATTCTCCCGTCACTGGAGATATGAGTTCCGACTCCTCTCCTGGAGTCTTTATTTGCTGGGGCTGAACTACCGGTGTGTTCCCCACACCATGGCCATCTTTAACCACCTCACGGGTGAAAGGTGAAGGGTGAAAGGTGAAGGGTGAAGGATGAAGGGCTGAAACACGAATAAGGTTCGTGTAAGTACCTGCTTCCCAATTTAACATGAATCCTTTCTTTCTCTTTTCTTTAGGTTTTCCCCTGTAGCTTTCCCCAACTATCTATGGCTCACCTGGTAATGACTGATCAGCAGTGAGGACCAGCGTCCTGACAGGTTCGAGTCTCTAGGCCATCTGCTGGGCTAAAACTGATTCTTTCCTCCCTCCTCCTAGTGAGTGCATACTCAGTGTTCAAAACACATGACCAGCACCTTACCAGCCCTTATTAAACTATCTCTCAGTGGTCACTTTCACCCAATGACCACGAGAGAACGTAGAAACACCGATTCTGGCTCACCGGTCTCAACCAGTTTCGACGGGCGACTCCAGAATCGGTGTTTCTACGTTCTCTGACAAGTAAGACTTCAATAACCAAAAAATAACGGCCCTACAATACTAATTTACTAAACTTTTCAGAGAGTAACGTAGGGGAAAGCAGCAGCGGCTGAACACACCCCATAGAGTAACGTAGGGAAAAGCAGCAGTCGCTGAACACACCCCATATACAAACGGTGGAGCAGGTAAGCCTTTAATTGCTAATTGTCGACCTGCCTAAGGACTCCGCACTATCCAAATTACTTACTACGTGGCCAGGCATAGTCATCAGCGATGGGCTGATGTCAGGGCCGGCCAATCAGCAGGGGGGTTACAATTAAGTGTGGGCTTAAAAGGCAATCACCTGACCAGGTTAACCCGAAACATTGTGGTGCAATCACAAAGAACATTCCGGGAAGTCGAGGCTGCTATGGGGCCAGTTGTAAGCCGCACAGTTTTAGCTATGCTTCCAATGGAGACGGACGTGCTTTGTTCAAGAGGAACAACTTCTTGTTTGGGATGATCATTATGCAATACTACAGGCTTATGGTGGGGTAATAAACAAAAGAAAATCAGGTGAGCGCTGTTTTTTTACCTTGTTAACCAAAGAGCAGTAATTGCTTTTTGGAAGGTGGGGAAAAGAAAAACCTGAACTAACCATTAAAGAAACTACAAAGCTACTTGTAAGCTTGTTGATTCAAGAAAGCGATTTAGAAATTTAATTTGGGCAATATTACTGAAAGAGATGTTGAGGGCTTTGATAAGCTTTTAAACTGTTGACGAAATGTTTCCTTTCTACAAATGGTGTTTCTTTTACAAAAACTTGGCGAAAGAAAAACCATCCATCATGCTCTGATTATGGGTCACTGCCTTGAAAAGGCACAAAACAATGTTTCAAAGATCAAAACCAATGAGACATGGCGTTCTTTTTTACAAACAAAAATGAATATTGATGACTCATATGCAAGAAAACTGATGCAGCTTTAAAAACATTTTTATTATTGTCCAAAATTTCACAAACCTTGCCATCAAACCCTCAATGATTGTTTTCCAAAAAGAAGTCTGATCACAAAGTACTTGCAGAAAATGATGATTTTTGAAACTTCGGCAAAATTAGATTGAGTTTCTCTTTAGTACACCTAACAGAAGGGTGGGGTAGGGGTGGCGCCACTATTCTTACAAAAAGCTCCAAAATGTGGTGTACTAACTGGTGATTAAGAGCCGCCAAAAAAGCTCTGCAAAGCAGTATTTTACTTTTGAAAAAACACTAACTCTGCCAATGCCGGTCCCAAGCCTGGGTGAAAAAAGAGGAGGGGGTGCGGTATAAACTTTTTTGTGCGAGAAGGAAAGTATAATGAAACTCTTTGTTGGGGGAGGCAACCTTGCTATAAATAGCCGTTCATGTGTGAACGTCCTGTTTTAGCAGCAGTAGGGCTGCGGTAAAATCAGCCTTGCTGACTGCTACTATAAATAGCCGTTCATGTGTGAACGTGCTATTTTAGCAGCAAGAGGGCTGTTACTATAACTGACCTTTTTTAGCAGCATGAGTCTAACAGGATGTAGTGGTGCTCGTAACTAGGACAGACGTGCATGTATGCCCGTTTGACATAGATATAAAGTCGCAAGCCCTCTAACTGTGTCAAACGTGCATGGATGCCTGTTTGGTCTATGTTAAGAGTGTGAAACTACCAAGCCACCTAACTGTGTCAAACGTGCATGGATGCCCGTTTGGTCTGGTTAGCCAAACCAACTAACCGCAGTTATTACTGTGCTGGCTGAAATGATAACAGATGTCAAGTGGCCTTACCAGTTCCACTCACTTACCAGTTCCACTTGACATTTTAACGTCTTCTTACCTTTACCCACACCCAAGTCATCCTCAAGTTCTTAATCAAGTAACTTCTAAGTTCCTACTCAAGTCACTTCTAAGTTCTTAACTCAAGTCGCCCCAAGTCACTTCTAAGTTCTTAACTCAAGTCACCCCAAGTCACTTCTAAGTTCTTACTTAAGTTCTTACTCAAGTCGTCCTCAAGTCGTCCTCAAGTCATCCTCAAGTTCTTACTCAAGTCAACCTAAGATCATAACTAAGTCATCCTCTAAGTACAACCAAGTTCTTATTAAGTTATCTTATAATTATCAAAAAAAACAATACAACCTATGTTTTTATCTTAAATAGTAGATGTCTAATATAGTACACACACGCCTCAAAAAACGCGTCATCGTCGAGGATGTCTTGCTCAGCGTCATTAGCGCGAGAATCGGTCGGCATAGATCTTAATGAAGTTCTTACATCGTAAGCAACCGCATTGATTACAATTCTGGTCTATGGAAATGTCTTTTATAGACTCCATGTCTTTATTTATTGACTCCATCATTGTTAAACAAATAATAATCCGCCATGATCTATTTTTATCAAAAACCAAAAAATTTTAAATTAAGTTCTTAAATATTATTGCATCTGAAATGGATCAAAATGATCTTTTGTTCTTGGCGGTTCTGGCATGCTTTTTTGTTCATCTTCTATATTTAGTGGTTGAGATTGTTTGGGCTGCTTCGGTTTTGGTGTCTTTGTTTATATATTTTATAACCGTAATAATCGCCCCAACAGCAGCAAGGGCACCAAAATGGCAACAGTTTTAAGTTCAATATTCCATGAAGGCAGAGAAGGTAAATATGTTTGTTCAAGACCACCCATGTTATTTTGCACGAAACCCCCCCTTTTCACATCCAAATCACGTCCATCTCATGTCAGTTTTGACCAATTTTAACACCTGTTTTTAACACAAAATCCACCACCCAAAACCACTAAAATCTTGACGAAATTAACCATGACACACGGGGGCTTACGTGCTAGATAAGATTTGGTGATCGTGAACAAACATATTTACTTTCTCTCCGCGAACATACGAATTAAAGGGTTTTTTAAAGAACTTACTTCTTTTTTTTAATAGTTCATTTTTTTATTTGGGGATAAAAATGAAGGCCGAACTCGCTACAGGCTTATTAACTTACTTTGCGAGTGGGATTGGGAGAGGGGGAGGCGATTCAAGCCTCAGTTAAGACCAGGTTTGAAGCACTTAAATTATGATCTTATTAATCGCATCGATATGCGAGAAGCGTTACAGGCTATAAGTAACATACCAGATTCTTGGCCCCAACCCATTATCAAATTATTTGCCCTTTTAGTTGATTATCATAGCCTTTTGAAGATGCTAATCTACTGTTTCTACTGGCCCGAAGGGGAGGAACTATTTGCTTTACACTGAAGATCATTATTACGACTAACATGCAGCAAATGCTCACTTGGAAGAGGAGCGGCATCCTTACTTAATTTTTGATCTTTATGATTTTTACTCTGGGTTTTTTACCCTCCTGAACCCCCACGTGTTATCACGCTTACGAAAATATTGAGATTTGGGTGGGCGATTAGTGCAGGAGTGATAAAAGACGAGTTAAAGACCGTGTTTGCTGTGCCTTTATAACAGACCCTTTTTGCTACGTTTAAATCTACGAGAACGCGTAATGGAAAGCATTAGTTTTCAACAACTCAGAGTCTTGTCCTAAACCCATTCTCCCTTTGTTTTGCCATCTTTTACTTGATCATATTGCCCTGACGATGCTGACTTGCATGTGTCTGCGGATTTGACGGGAGTAACTGTTACCTTTACACCTGACCAGTTTTTCAATTAGAACAGGTGGAAACTATGAATAACAGCTGAAATTTACATTATTTTTATTAATTTAGATTTATACAAATGACTGTCGAATCAGCGCACTCTGATTTTACAGACGAGTGCAATGAACTATTTGCACACGACAATTGAAGGTGTTACACACTTGCTTTTCGTGCATTGGGTTTGCGCTGATCTAGCCCAATATAATAAAAGATCATAGTGAACTATTTGACGCCGCACTCACCGTGATGAGCATATTGCACTGTAGTGCTATCGCGACAAGCTAACACATATTCGCGGGTGTTATTGTGAAGTTAACGTGTTCTTGACGTGTTGCAGCGCTTAGGCGAAGAATAAACGCGCGTTTTTACTTACTATTATATATCTTTCTTTTTTCATTTACGTCCATATTTGTTGGTTTTTAAAACATGACGACACAGTATAAATCCAGGCGGGGCCACCAATATCGCTGGCACCCAAAATAATCAGGTAGTGACAACACAACTAAGCAATATGTTTGTTGGGCGGCCATGGCCATCCAATAACCCTTACAAATGTTCATGGAAAGCGTGGCCATGCTATTTAAAATCCGAGTCTCTTCAGTATGGAGCCGCAGTACCAGTGTGTTGGCTGTTCTGATGCTTATATCACGCCTGATGATACTAACATGCCAGTCAGGGTGCAACCCGCGCCGCAGATACTCAGCTCATCCCGACTTTAACTCTAATGGGCTGATTACCGCTTACACAGTTTAACCAGGCAAAGTGAGGAGGACAAGTTAAGGGGTTCTGGCTGGTTTGAAGGAACCGTCCTTGACATCACCATTGAGACCAACAAAGTTCTATCCTATCGTCGGCAATTCTTACATTTCTCTTCCCACCACGCGTTCGCGTTACCACACGCGCAGTTTTAACACATGCATACTTCTGACAACATGTGTTTTCTGTGGATGTGGTTTTTGCGCCTTTACTCCAGTTAAAAATCATGCAACAGAGTTTCTAAATTCTGAAGATCTAAGCCAGAACTGAACTTTGATCACATACCTTTCCCGTACGTTATCGCAAAGTATATCTCAGTTTGAAAGAGCCACCACAAACCAATGCTGTAAACGTATATACATGGTCTGTAGAAGCCACTTAGTGCCTCTAAGGATTTCTCCAATGCTCCTACTTTAGCAAAACCACATAACAAAACATGTAGCCTTGATCCAGTTTACAGGGACGGTCCTCAAGAGCCTTTCTGTATTAATTAGAACAATACGCAGACCTTAGCCTCTACTACCAAGCATCGCTAAACAACCGAGCTTGGGCGACGATGTTTGGTTCGGAATCCCCTATAGACAGCCGCTGCAGTCTAGAACTCATTGTACAAGTTTTGTAGCTGCAAACCAAACTCCTCCCCCCTCCCCCGGGCTCTCCGTTCGTTTTACGACTTTACTCCCCCTGCAGATGCCCCATACGTCGTTTCTGCTGCTTTGAATCCTCTCCTGCCACCAGTAATACGGTCCACACAACCGACCGAACACACACACCACCCTTATTCCCCCACCCTCAGCTCTGTACTTCTGCGATTATTATTGTTCGGTCCAGATTGGGGCACCCGAGATTTACAGCGGGCCCCCAGCGTAGCCGCTTTATCGCGCGATGACCCCCCTTAGTCCTTCCTCCTCTCCCCCCCACCCAATTCCTCCCTAGAAAAGCCACCAGCCGCCCCGACCGTTCTGCCACCTCACCCCAGAATTACATACCCTCTCCAACTTATCTTATCTCTCCTCACCAAACTTTTCCCTAAACTCTTTTTCTCCCCCAAAATAAATACATCCCCAAACAATAATCCCCAAAATTCCAATTAACCCATCCAATCAACAAACATACCCAACCTCTAAAACTAATCTCCTTTTCATATTCCATCCACAGTGACCTTCTGAATATTCCACGAAGTGTTACCCTTGCCCCCCACCCTCCCCCTCCCCCCCCCCCACCAACCAATCCCCCCCCCCCCTCCCCCCCTCCACCCCCCCCCCCCCAGCCCACCCCCCCCAACCCCAAACCCGCTTACCCCCCCCCCCCCCCCCCCCCCCCCCCCCCTCCCCCCCCCCCCCCCCCCCCCCCCCCCCCCCCCCCCCCCCCCCACCCCCCCCCCATCTGACCCCCAACCTCCCCCCCCCCCCCAATTATATCCCTCTTGGCCTGTATATTCCTTCTCTGACTCGGCCCAACATCTGATGGGGAGGAGATAAGCTCGTTAGCAGGATCTTCCAAGACCTATCAAATATTAAACACTTACTTTGATCCCTCTTTCGTGCGCGTACCAGAGTATCTCCTTATGGAAATACATGGACACTCGTGGATAGGTTTTGATGACGAACACACTTCCTCCTCCCGGCGCTTTCTTTTCTAGTCTTAGAGGCCGACATAATGATTCTGCTATGAATACGCACAGAAAGCCTGGGACAGAATTACACTGTTGCAACCTGGGGCGGATTCTCATGATCAGTATCTATTGGCTGACGAGTGTCTTTATTAGCAGCCGTCTTTCAGCACTACAGAATACATGCATGACAATTAAGGCTTAGACTACATCACATTACTCTCTGACCCAGGCCTTTCTTGGGATGCACATCTTTACAGTTCCAACCCATTCAGATGATAAATTTCTGACTGCGCCACTTCAGATGATTGAAGATGGGTGGACGGGAGGTATTAGGCCTGGCCTCACATCCTTCTGTAAAGTAACAACAATATTTGACGTTTGATCCTACTAAAGCCGCCCAACTAATTAATGTACTTAGACGCCAACAATCTTTATGGTTTGGCTATGAGCCAACCACTCCCACTAAGAAACTTTACAATGATAAAAGGGCTTCATATGTTTAATCTGAGTTACAGTATGTTGTCCCTGCTTCCGCTGATAATTCAATAGGACTAAATCTTGGAAGTAGACTTAGACTACCCGTATGAACTACACGGATCCCACACCGAGATTACCCCCTCGCGCAGCAAGGCTCAAACACTGAGTCCTATCGAACCGCCTAAACTTGTAGCCTAATCTTACAACACCCACCCACAATTGTGTGTCTACAGACTCCTCGTTTTACTTACAGCATGGACTAAACGTTGCAGCTGTTCTCGCATCATTGCTTTTGCCCCAGCGCCCATTCAGAGGCCCATACATTCAGAAGCATCCTGATCTTAGAACCAGCCACTGATGTTTCCGGACAAAGACTTCTTTACACCGAATGAACCACAACAGCTGTATTGGTCCACCCATGTGCGAATCCCCCCCAACGTAACGCTGTCAACAATCGATCCCCCCGCCAACCCCGCCAATAAGATTGCCTCTCACCCCAACTATCAAGACTTTAGCGAATTCCGACCGCCTGGATGGCATTATGATGAAGCCAACGCGACTGTTACGCTAGACACGCCGGTTTGTTTATCGGCATCACCGTATTAGCGTTGGTCCCAAGTTATTGAAGTTCGCCTTTCTGTCGCCTCACTTTCAACAGCGGTCACCAGCAGCAGAGTTACTTTCTCCCGGGCATGATAGTTTTATTCTCGACTCCCAACCGAAGACTTCTCTAGGAATAGGCCCAGCCGTGGCTCCAGGGGCTGCAGCAAGGTCATACGACACATGCGACATCCTAGACAGTCCTTTACATTCACCTGTGAACAAGAAAGTGCTTGGCCCGATGCAGGCTGAACTTAATGAGAGCAGTTAGCACAGGACTATGTGGCTTTTCGGTCGAGACGCTGTATCGCGTAGCTCGCCAGCTTTTCCGTAAAGAAGAAGGCTAAGGGCCTACGTAACGAAGTAGTCAAAAAAAACTCTATCTCACGATTCAAAATATAAGCAAGCTCTTTTTGAAAATCAACGTATATCATCACACAAATGTTTAAATCTGCGCTCTCCTATTCATAACGTAAACACCACTTCAGATAACAAACAAACATAGTCTCTAACAATAACAAGAGCGGACCATAGTCTATCCTGCGTTTTCATTCTGCTGTCGGCCATTGGCGACCTTTACGCCCGATATAACGTGACTGACTTGGCTTGTACCTTACACTTACTCACCTAAACACGGACCTCACCCGCTTACATAGACCTACCTAGAACTTTCTTTAAGACCCTCACTAGTGCCTTGACAAGCCCTTATACTTTTTTTGCACTTCACTTGTAATTTACTTGCACTAACTTACACAGTTCCTTTTATACCTGCCATCCCTTGTACTTATTTTCGTTCTTCAACTTGTACTTTATTTCGTCTTAAACACTCTACCATAGCACCAGGGTCTACCGCACGGAGGTTGCACTGTTTTATGCAGAAGTTGTTCTTTTCTTTTCCTGGGGTAGTGGGGGGCTATTTGTACCTTTTCTGCCCTAAGTTATGGCCGAAGACCTAAGATCGCTCACCCTCCCCCACCAAACAACACCCGCAGCCAATACCTATAATCTCTTATCGTTGCTTTGTTGTGGATTGTGTTGAATGCGGTGATGGCGGTGCTGTCGGCGACGTTGTATTCCTATCAACAAATTTTTGTTTTTGCTGATTTGGTTTGCTTTTTGCCGGTCAGTTCCATTCCAGCTAGTTTACGCCCAGCCTCACACGTCAGGACTTTTAGACTTAGTAACCCTACTCACTGCGGGGACATTTCCCAGTGGCGCATTCTGCACCTTCGGCCTGTTATCCGGGGGATTGTCCTGTAGCGTCTTCTTCTCGATCATTTTTTTTCTTGGCGATTACATTTAATACTGATCACAAATTAATCTGATTACCCGACCTACCACCCAATGCATATAACTTGGGCCTCCATTATCGTCCCCACCTCAGTACTACATGTTCACCTGCTCGAGTTTTCGGACTAGTATAAAACCCGGATCTGTGATACGTGCCTTTCCCTATCTTCTTTGCCATCCACTTGCGTTCATACTTACTAACTCGCATATAAACTAATCATTGTCTGGGCCCCAGATCTACCCACGTATCTGCCCTTCGCAGTGCTTCTTACTCGCTTAGTCCTTCTCCTGTTGATGTAGGCAGTTGTTGACTCTGTTCATACTTAGTTCAACACCTAAATACTGTTTAGTATTTTCCCCCCGCGCCAAGAGAGTATACTTCTTTCTTTATGGCAGTAGTCTGTTGAGTAGCCTGCTTGCATCCTCACACATTATGTTCGTCCAATCCCTTTTTAAACACAATCAAACATACTTATAATACTTTCAAACCCATGGTTACCGATGGTTAATTCTGCAGTGCCTACTCGCCGGTGTTATGTCTATTCAACCCTTGCACAATGCTTAGTTCGGACATTCCCCCGTGCCCCACAGGCGAAAGATAGACGCAACGCCCCCTAGTTGCCACCTATTATTTTTAGCTTATAAACCACAACGTATCTCTGATTAAAACAGCCACCTCGACCGCCTTTCGTAGTATGCTTATTTTAATTATTTTTTTAGTTACTAACAAAAGCTGCGTGCAAAAAGATTCTCCAACTACGATTTACCACTTGCAGTGATTGGCGGTATAGTTAGGCTCAAGCGAGGTATGTTCGCAAAAAACCTGATTCAACATGACGCCGGCCGGCGGATTTCGGAAGGTTACCTTGAGGACATATGTACCGGGTTATCGTTGTTCCTTCCTGCCGGGATTAGCGTCCACACGATTTTCTTGTTGCACAGGGGATTATCCAGCACCTATTATGTTCATCGCAGATTAATTTAGAACATCTTAATTTATCTAAAACGCTGTCAGGATTGGGACCTGGCTAGTAGGCGGATGCTCTTGTTCACGCTACGGCCTTCTCTGGAAGCAATTCTATGTTTAGTAAATTGCGGTCGTGCGAACGCGCACGGTCCTAACACGGCAATCGACGCGTTAGTCCGATGAGCGGCCGCTTACGCGAACGCCGATTGCCCCCTTCGACGCCCATTACTCCCACGCTCCTCGACACAGGCACTTGCGCCCCCCCCAAGACTTTCTTATTCCGAGGGAATTCTCCAGACCAAAAATCGTTCATCGAACGATTCCTTCATTCAGAAACTATAAATATCTACAAACGATGGGCAGGCATCGTTATGAAGGTCGGCGGAGCTATTGTAAAGCTTTGGTTCGCTGGAAGCCATTATATGATTAGTCCACTTGCGGTCTGATGAAGAAAGAGAACGCCAAACACCGCACTAGCAGATATCGCCCCCGCCAGCGACGCTTCTGAGAACAGGAGGATTGCTCACTTAGAACCTTTATTAATAACAAAGTTAAAGGAACAGGCGCATGCAGAGCACACCTTTACAGACGTTGAGGCTGCCCTGCCTGCGTCTACTTCGTACCGGAAAGACGTTTCTAACATCGCCACCCGCCAGACTGTCTGCTTAATCTGCCCCGTCCAAAGCCCCGAACAAATAGCCAGACTTGTTTTTAATGGTGTGGTGCGGCTAAGGGAGCCATCTATAATCTTGCGCACAAACCCTTTAAAATCCACTTACAACCCCCGCCCTTTTCTGGATGTCACAGCACCCATATCTTATTCTCCTCAGGGTTCTTGGCCAGGGAACGACAGCTATTGGAACAAACTGACGTACAGCTGCTAGAAGTGATGCACTCGATGCCGCCCGCCTGGCTTTCACACCCACGCCCTTTGGCCAATCTCTTTGCCTCCCCCACCGAATCCTCGGCCTCGATTTGTTAATTGTCCTCAATGACACCACCAGATGGACTTGCTGTCTCTACGCCTGCACACAGTTAGCAGCCACCGTTTAAGTTGCTCTGCCCGTTGTTGACAGTGCTTCACGATACAAAGACGCCGAACTTTCAAACGGATAAAACGCTCCACTGCTGTGGCTGTGGCTTTACCCCACATATACATGCGCGGCCCCATTAAAGTAATCCACGGTGGTTCAAAGTAGCATGCTGGAACCGAGTTTAAAGGGTTCTGCCAACCAGCTGTTTTTAAACCATCCGTTACGTTAGGCGGCGGGATCCCAGCGCGGCACCATCGCTCCCACGCCTCGTCGAAACTTTAATAGAATCTCGATGAACGCTGTTTAGCTCTCAGTATCACCGAGAAAATAGGCCTCTACGAGTACGCTACCACGTACACTTGAAGTACAGAGAAGCGCAAACAGAATGGGTTAGGCGATTGCCTGCAGTCTTACGCGCCATGACCAATGCAGAATTTAAAGCGGGGACCAGGGCTGAAGCCAGTAAACGCGATCAAATTCAAAAAAAATAGCATTCCTGCCGATGTGCAGGGGACTCCAAAACTCTATGCCCTTTTTGGACTAAACCGTCAGATACTAGTCTGCTCCTGGAGAGGCAGGAAGGCGAGTTAGACATTAGAGCCCAGATCCTAAATGGAGCGTAGATGTGTCTGGGACGTTGAACGACTTAAGACACGGGCCCCCGTGTATTATTTAAGAGAACTTTTTCTTCTAGCGGCGCTACTGCGTCTAAAAAGGACTGCCCTAAACCGATCGTTTGTTTCGTGAAGAGTGGCAAGTTGTCCCGCCCCCACCCCAGTTAGTTACCCACAAATAGTATTTCGTTTGTTAAACATTAATTTATATGTTAAACTTATTTTTTTGCTTATTTTTGGTTTAATGAACATGTGTTTGTTATTTTTCATGTTTTGATTACTGCCTCAGTGTTTACCTGTCGTGCATGATAATAGTATTTCTCCACTCCTTTTGACGTTCACTTTTCTGTCGTCTATCATCAACGCCGACAGCCTAAGCATCTGACATTCTTGTCTGTAATGATTTCATCCTGTAATGCATTTGCTTTATTCTTAATTTAATGACAACAAGTTTTTGCTGAAGCTAGGGCTACGTGCGGTGTGTCTTTTGTAATTTAGGAGTTAATTTTTTTCCACAGCCTTCCAACCATAGACCTGGCCGCCTAACCCTCACCGAGCCCTCTAATGCTAACGGGCTGGCGCCCCACCCCACTAGCTACCACGGCACTGCCCGACCCAGCACTTACGCTGCAACAGTGATGCGCCAGTAATACATATAAGCCAGAGTTTTTACGCTTTAGCATATTTCTTTCTAGTAACTCTTCTACTAAATCACGTCGCCTTCTATTTCCTTTTGCAGTTCCGTTGCTTTGCTTACCCTCACCTGTTGCACCCTCCAATTTTCCATAAGATTCATTTTTCTTCCATCTCTTGATACTCTTCTTCGTCCTCCTTTCTGGCAGCACTACCTCCCCCAGCGTAAACCGCACTCAACTCCACAAACTTAATGGCCACTTACGTCGAGTACCTGTTAGTTTGTCATTTGTCACCATCCCCGTCACCCATTGATTCCGCTGATCCATGGGTGTTATATTTGCCTCCGTTATTTCGTCCTTGCACCTACCGCAACTTCCGCGGCGATCCACAGTTTTCCGCCTTTCTTGCGTATGCCTTGCTTAGGTCAGAACGGCCCCCATCGGCTCCCCCTCCCTCGGAGTACAACCAAACGCGCCAGCCATCGACCTTAGCCTCGGTCGTGAATTCTAGTATAAGGGGTCCCTTCACCGCCGCCGGATATCATATCCCACTTCCGCGGACTAATACAAACTACTGTAGCCATCTCTACAGAGCCCTTGCCAGCTCTTTCCCCATCGATTATTACTGATGTGTTCCATGGCCCCGGCTCCACAACAATGGGCCCTTCATTCACCGCCTAACTCCCTTGGTTTTTCTTCTCCATGTAGACATTGGGGTTTCGAAGTTCCCCTTTCCCTTCCAAGCAATTTCCGGAAGTACACATCCACCGCATTCTCTCTATATCACGTATAGTCTTGTGTTGGCCCACCCCTCGTTTGCTCTTACATTTCTTATCACATCTCGGGTCGATGTTGGCAGCCGTTTTTATTGTCTTCAACTTTCTGTCGTTTGTACCCCCCCGTCATCTGATATAATTTCAAATCCCTCAAACATTTCCTGCCACTCCTTTTAGCACCAAACTCCGTTGTGTCTTCCTAGGTCTTTTAGCTCTCCTGCTGCCATTTTAAGCACCGAGCTCGCTCTGTTATTGATTCAGGCCCCCGCGCCATTTTTTTTTCCAATAACAAAAATCTACTAAATAAAATTGTTCTCCGCAAACCCTCCTCCACATCTACCCATAAACCACACCGTACTTGACCTGGAGGGTCAGTCCGTAAGCATCGCTTCGCGTGCTTAGCATGCTTTCTACTGCTCTTTTATTTGTATAGCTCCTCATGGTCCCTTATATATATCATATATCCTTCACCCCATTTTCCAACTCTCTTTGTCCTTAGTGTACCACCTAATCCAACGCTTTTCACTTGCGATCTACAGTCTTTAAGGCCGCCATTGTCTTATTGCGTATCCGAGCCACACCGAAACTAAGCGTGGCGCCCGCTAAAGGCTAAGCTTTGACAGAGCTTTTCTTTTTTTCCCATGTCTCGTTCAGCCCGAAACAGTCATCACTAATAAACAGCGTTTCAGTTCCTCAAATAGTCTCTAGTAATGTTCTAAAACAGTCGCTTAGTTCTGTCATGGATCAACTAAAATATTTTCTCGTCAGTCCAAATAAACTTCCTTTCATGGTAAGACTTGTTGTGCTTAATGGTTGAGCAGGAATATAACCATGTGCTCGCATGAAACCTGTTAGAGTGATTTGTAACAACTCACGTACGCCTCAGTTTTTCCCACATCCAGTAATCCCCACCGCTAAGAGACAGTGCGGTTCTTGAGAGAAACTTCAAGCTATTCCATCTGTTTTTTATTAGATATTTTTCTGCATTTTAGTAAGCTGCGTCTTTTCGTCTGTTTCTTCACTGTTTAACTGCGCCTCACAACCATAAAACATGCATTTGTATTGGGCGCGTTTCCGTCTGCTTTCTTGCGAATATTTATTTGTTATACATCTTGTCCTTCCTTTCTCCCCTTCCAAAACAATCTGTGTTCAATGAGGATCTAAAATCTAAACCACCGCCCATCTTACTATTCACGTAGTCGTCAAGTCTACCATCTTACACGGGCGAAGTTTATTACATACACGATCCACTGCAGGTCCCTTTGCCTAACCTCCCGCGAAACAACTTTCTTATTTCATTCAACCGTGTTGGTGAGTAAAAGTCGACTGCCCGACTCCACACTGATCAGACTTGCATTTAATACCACAGTCACCTTCTCAATTTTTTGGCTTATACAACGCCTTGATTCTCTCTGAACAAGGAGTTGTTCCTTCAGTACACCACGCCCAAAATTCCTTTTAAAGACTCGCAAGGACTGGATTTAGATGTATGTCAAGAGGGTTCGCTTGTTTTTATTTTCTGTACTGGCGGTGTAACTCTTTCATAATCAATAACTGTTTTATTTTTAATACTGGGTTTTCGATTGTGCTGGCCAGTTCGGGTTTAGTAACACCATCAAACTCACGAGCACTGTCGTAACTGTTTAATTTCGCTAAGGATCATCAGACCAGCAACAACAGAATCGCTTAGGATTCACATGTTAGTTCCTAAGAAAGTTTTTCTTTTAGGAACCTGATACTATGGCATACGCGTCTTTAACAGCTCAAAAATTAGAGGGATGCAGAATTGTGCCCAATGCTTCTGCTCCTGCTCCTTTTAACATCATTCTTTGCATTCTCCCGCTGTAAGCCTGTGCTTGAGGCCCGTTTGCCTTTGTATTCCTGATAAAACTTTCTCTTTTTCTTTCTTTTTTAGGGCAGCCATCGTCAGAATAGGGGCAACAATGTCTGCCTCGCTTAGTACACATTACTTCTCTGCCCTCCAGTTTAATTACCATATGTGTCTGTAACGATTGCCCTGCCTAAATTAGCAAACAACAGTGCCTTAAGATCCGTCGATTTAAGCACTATGTCGAATGAAAGTTTAGCCGTGCCCGGCATTATACACATCGCCAGCGCCCAGATCCGGGAAACTTTACTCATTAACGTTTGGTTCCGGCTGCACCTGTTTGATGGAGTTTTACACTACTTACGTTTTGCCTTATACCTTTTACACCAAGGGGTTCCTTCTCTTTTCTGTAATGGTCGCGGTCCACAACCGTATGAGTTCATTTTTTATAAACAACAAAAAAAAAGATCTCCACTACACCCCCTATGGATGAAGATTTGACGCGATTGAACTATTGCAGACGCGATGGGACGATGAACTAGGTCCTTCATTGCAAGAAGAACTTGAAGGCGCGGGTTCTTCTACTACCTAGACAACGTCAAGAAACTATTGCGAGAAAGATTCATCATTCTATAGAGGCCTTCGGGCGTGAGCTGCCAGAAGTCGTTGATCCTCCGATTTGCGGCAGATTGGTGGGCATTTGTATATAAGACCTGGTGCTGGGGAGAGCGCGCAAAGGTTACTTCAACGCAACCCCCCCCCAGTTTTTACATAGCACCATCAGGCGCAAAACTCCCACTTGCTAAGGCAGACAATTTAAACGTTTCGAGCTTCGAGCCGACAGCGTTAGTCGTTTACAGGCAGAGGGGGGCGGAGGTTGCCAACACAATGCTACAATCCCATACTACTCATCAAGATTTAAGACAAAGCAGCAGCTGTTGAACTAATAGCCGACTTGACTCCGAGTTATACGTGAGGGAGACGGTAGCGCAGAAACATTAGCCCCAATTGATGATCCCTCCATTGCTGAGCGCGCCATCCGCGGCCTTACAGCTGTTTTCCGACCATACGGAGAAGAACTACTGCGCAATCCCAGCAGAACTTCGTCAGCTCGGCTAGCGCGATAGCCGAACGAACAACAGACCACTCGCTGATGCAGATGTTGACAATTTCGGGCAAGAGAACAGGCTAGGCATCCCGGCCGCAAATCCAGGTTTTTAATGGGCACAAGGGAAGGGCATTTTAAACGCGCTTTCTATTCTCCGAAGAAAATCTAGAATCACCAATAACCAGAATCACGAGACGTAATACCACAAAAATCCTTCATGCAACCCCAGTTAGCAGAGAAAGACAAAGGTTCTGTTCGAGAAGCGGGGATTCCAGTAGTTCGCCTCTTAACAGCGTTGGGTTTGCTCATTTCTACACTCGTTTATGCTTTAACAGGTAGAGCGCCACAGGGCCGTCAACGCCTCCCACCCCTCAGCCTGGTACCGTTGGCTTCGAACCCCACAATTGCCATATCTAGCAACCCTATTCAAGAAGTTAGCTCCACGCGCTTGATGCTTGCCTGGATAATAGGCAGTGTTGTTAGTTGGGTTTGTCTATATAGGTAAGGTGCTGGTTATATGGCTGACCATCTGTGGACGGTTAGGGGGAGCTAGCTGCTGGCTTTCATTTAGGGAAATAAAGTATAGCTACTCCAGTTACCAGTTCAACCCCCCCCCGTGCGGCTGTCTTTTCGTAGTTGTGACTGTCCGTGTGAGGAAGATTCCCGGTGGGCTGCTTTCTGGGCTTTGGGGCGCTTATAACTGGATGCTTTCTTCAGGGCTAAGGTACTTTTTTTATTAACAATGATGGGGCTGGGCCTATGTTTACGCTTTGATTGTGCCCTAAGTCTTGGTCGTATCCGGCTATGAGGATTTCATTATTATAATTATGTCTTCATGCCAATCTGCCGTCTAAGGTTCAGAGGGTTAGCCATTGTATATGCATGGCCTTACAACAAAGTCAAACCTGTGACCTAGATGTGCAGAAACGGTCTTGATACCTTTGTATGCTCGCCGGCACATCACCGCCGAGTTAATAGCCTCTTCTCACTACGCCTAAATTGTTTTCTGGACCTCAAAGCCTGTAACTGATCTCCTCTGCTAGATTGGTCTGTGCTTGCGCTCCTAATACCACAACCGTATGTCCTTTTGGAGTTCCTTAAGTCTTTGCAAGCCTGGCATTGTTAAACATTACTTATATCTAAGTAACAGTAGTCCAGGCATTTAGGGAGTTTTTGTTCTCTTGATCCTCTCACTTGTGCATTTTGGTGAAACGCGGTGTGGCTCGGCCAGTAGTTAAGTTCTCTTTCTATTTCGGCGCGCGCCACCCACCACCTCCATGTGCCATAACCATGATTGCGGTCTAACTTTTGCCTAAACTCAGCTTGCAAGGCTCACTGTTAAATTCGTTGCCCGCATTCTTTCCTCTGCCATCTTGTTCCTTGGGCTGTTGCATGGCATACCAAGCGGTGTCGTTCGGAGCCTCCTTGTTAGTTCGTTAGTATTCGTCTGTATGGTACTAACCATGAAAGTTATATACTGGCCCTTACTCACCGCATAGGGTGGTGTTTTACCCTGGTTAGCATATGCACCACCGCAGCCAGTAGTTTGCAGTTAAGTACACGCAAAATTTAACTGAAAATGAAAAAAGCCAAGGGGTGGGATGCCCATGCTGATGGTACTCTGTCACTCTTTATTGGCGGATTTACTATTTCGTTAGTGGGTTTACAAGTCTGCCTTGGAAAGCCTCTGCTTCATCCTACTGGCAATGGTGTTCACCTTTGCTGAAGTCCCACGCTTTTGGGGTTATTACCACTCTCCTCACATTGTACGTACCCTTTCATTATATTTAAAAGGCTCCCTTTTTATATTATTTTTTAACATCGTTATAAAAAGGATGCGATCTCTATAAACCAACCCAAACAAACGTGTGTTCTTAACAAACCCAATGACAATAGGCGCAGCAATTATCGGGTTGCCCTTAGAGACCCTGGGTTTAACGTTATGTGGGTTAACATATCTGAGCAGGCTCAGCAAAACAGGATTAATGTCATGGGCACACGGCACTCACAAGTTACTCTATAACACTACCTGATGGCTCCTAACAACTTTTGTTCTTACCAGAAGACCTAAGCGCCTTTGGCCTATTGTTTTAACATTAACGAGGCAAACTCAGAATTACAATAAATTTCCACAAACCAGAAAGAAGCGGAGTTACTTTCCCTACAGGACTTGCTCGAATTTTAGGCTTTCACAGCAGTGCCAAAGCTTATAGATTTAGTACCCGCGCCGTTTTATCCATATAAAGGCAATAAACCTTCTTGAATTTATCTCGTGACCCCATGTTTAAGTCCCTTTACAAGAGTTACGAAACATGTGCTAATATGTTTGCTGGCAATCCGTCAACAGTTCTCCAGGTTTTGCTACCACTGGGGCGGGTTGCTTGCGATTGTCAGTTATCTACGTTTGACGGAGCCAGTCAAATTTAAAGAATACATAGCATCGATATAACTTCAATGGATGTAAAAATAACTATCAAGCTGGCAAAGCCGGTAGTTTGTTCGCTTTATTAATAGGAGCTAGAAGTAGGAAGAGCGTCATTCGCAAAGTCAGGAGGGTCAGTCCCGCGGGCCGTGAAAAACTTTCGTTCTATTTACATTACTTTTTTAAATTGTTATAAAAAAAGATGTACCATCTACTCCCAAGCACACGAGCGTGTTTCTTAACGTATCCCCAAATTGTCAATTGGCGCGGAGATGTAGGATTGCCCTTAACGAAAAAGGGGTTTACAGGTTATGTGGCTAAATCTCTGACGAAGCCCAAAAACCCTGGATCCCTCTTAGTACTGCGGCGGGCCAGCATACCGCCTGTGCAACTAGCTGATGGTTCTTACAACTTATTGTTCTTTACAACCGTTGAGTACTTGGCGCTCAGGTATATTGTTACAACCATTACGACAGGCAAACCTCAGCCTTACTTCTTCCATTTCCCACTAGAGAAAGAAGCGAGAGTCAACTTTCCTAGGGCTGGCTTACACACACTCTTAGGCTTTCACAGTTCGTGCCAGCGCATATCGATTTCGTACAAGAGCAGATGTATATAACATTGAAAGGTAATAAACCATTGATTTTCTTGTGACCCCCCATGTTGTATGTTCATATTTCCCCGTTCCGAAAGATACTCATTTGTTTGAATGGGCTATCAATCTACAGTTCTACACGGTTATGCCATCCACTAGGGGGGGTTTTGGCGATTATCGATTAATCTCCGTAGCACAAAACCGTGACCTATTAAAGCATTAATAATGGGCCTATCACGTCATTCGCTGTAACTCCTACACTAATCAGAAGGAAAGCCAGTTGTTTGTTCTGATTTATTAATGGTATTAGACGTAGACGAGCGCGCTGTGAGTCATTGGTTTTATATATATGTGTGGTGCGTGGGCAGGGGGTGGGGGTGTGTGGTTTCATTAATTATGTTAATCCATAGCAGGTCTTTTGACCTGGAATACCTGACAGTGCTTGGTATGGCCAAACGGTTTTCTCACCATCCATACACCACACACAAACACCCCACAAAACCAAACCACCCACCCCCCATCCACCCCACCCCACCCCCCCAACACACAACACCACACGCACAATAGATGTCACCGGTGCTTGCTTGTGGGGGGGAAAATGTGAAGTGGGGTTTTCTGTGGTTCACACTTTGACGTCGAGAATTCGCGACCGCACCAAGCACTTAGCAGACTCCTGACTCCCTACTCACAGGATTTGTTTCAGTTCTATTGGCGGCCACCCGAAGGCAGCCTGCAGCAGGTTGAATCGGTGAGGCGTTGAAATAGCCAACGCCACGCAACAGGCCGGGGGCAGGACTCCAGCCATGTAGGGCCCCCGTTCACGCGGTGAACCGGTTCTATTTTTAGCTGTGCTACGGCGGTAGCCTTACTGCTGTTACCGATTTCCTGGGCTTGCTGGAGCCGCTTGTGCTTGCTATGAGCCGGTCTCGTTTCCAGTATTGCCCCAAAGTCGGGCACTTGCCGCATGGCTTAATTTTTATTTGTTGTCCGCATGACACGAAAGGGAAGGCCTTACAGCATAACGCCCTGTATATCCATAAAGCCACTTGGCACCGGCACGTACATTTTCTCGTGCAGTGAACCTCGAATACCCGGTTTTTGATTTCACCAAAAGCCCAAGTTTCCTTCGTTTCCCTTCTTTCCTTTCGTTTTCCTTGCCTTGTTTTACACAAATTCAAGAAAAGTTACCAACTGAATGTAAATTACCAAGGACTGGCACTCTTGCCTCCTCAAATTTCCTCCCGTTTAGTAGTTTTCTACATATTTCGGCTTCAATTTGTGTTTCAGAAAATATCTGATCAGTAAAAGCTTCTCTGAAAATCGCTGATGAACGTCCGCCTGATTTGCCAACAAGCTAGGCCTGTAATTCTTGTGGTGTTGAAAGATCTGTTCTCCATTTTTTAGTTCCTCTTTTTTTTGTCTCTTTTCTTTTCTTTTAACATTGCTCAAGCTTTCTTTTAGGCTCTGTGGCACATCCTGTGCCCTTCCCTTTTAATCTTTTCCATTATTCTGTCATTTTTTTACACGTCAGTCTTGATTCTCTTGCAAAATAACCCATTTCTCTTTCCTCTGTCCAACCAATTCCGCCAGGGTGTTGGCGGCGGTGCGGAAGACTTTTGAGCCCGTTGACAAACGTAGAAGTTTGATTCCATGTCCGGTCGACCATATCACGTGACGGCTGTGTTGTGAAATGTAATAGATTTTGATGAGCAACTTGCGATTCCAGAAGTTCTCTCTCTACTTCTGAAGAAATGCTGTCTTGAGACATACTATTTTGGTTATCATCACTTTCTCCCACGAAAATGCCCGAGCCCGCACCCAGCACACCCCTGCTCCCTGCGCTCTAGTCAAAATGACCGACTGGTGGGGCGTTTTACAATCGTCAGCAACAAATGACGTATTACTTCTTTCTGATTGGTCCGCGTGCATCGTGCGATGATACTACAGTTTACTGCATTGAGGGGTATTGCTAACCCCACTGCAGTGGTGGGCGGCCAGCCCCATTACCGGATGGGGACAGTACATTGCCATTTTATCGATTGCGGTGTCGCGTCACGGCGGCGACCAGTTTGTAGCAACCGGGATTAAGGCCATTGCAATATACATTTTTGTTCATTTTATGTGTCTGGAGAGAAGGTAATATGATAGCTTCCCGATCACCAGATCTTATTCTAGGCCGTAAGCCCCCGTTTCAATGTACTGATTGTTTGCCATATTTATTGTTTTGGGGTGTTAATTTTGTTTAAAAACAGGTGTTTAACCATTGGTTCCAAACTGCAGAGTGGACGTGATTTGGATTGTGACAAGGGGGGTTATGTTGCCAAATAAGATAGGTGAGCTTGACCCCGAAATTTACCTTCTCTAAGGCTTTGGTGCTGTAGGCTTGCAATCCAACTGGTGTATTTAGCGGCATTGAAACCACTGTGGAGTTGGCGGCGTTCTGTTTTCATTATGAGCCTTATTCTGTGCATTTGTAACAAGTAATTTTTTTTTGTTTGTACCCTCTGCTAATTTTTTCCCTGCTGTAACCCGTCCAGGATGAGGATGGATTTTTACTCACTTTCTCACTGGTTCCATGTTTTCTGATTCTGATTCTGCTGATTTTCTGGCTCGGTTCATTTTGAAGGAGAATCCAAATCTCTCTGATTGAAAAGTAATTAATCCATGATTAGCGGCGAAAATAAATTGTTCCACATCTGTAATAAGATCACAATCCTAGAGACTTAATGACTTTGCTCCACCTGGATCCTGCGTTAAATCATACCTAACGTCTTGTTCAGCATCACATGGTGCGCCAAATCTATGATAGTTTAGTGTACAAACTAAGAACCGTTTGTCCTACACTTTTTTACCATTCTTGATCCTAGTGCGCTTCATACCTGTTAAGATACTTTATAATGTCTTGTGGTGACATCTGTGAATCTGATCTTATGCTGCATTCATTTCCGCGCCTGTTTTGTTTTCCACATCTGCTAAAGAATACAGCCTTTCTTTTGTTTGCCATATCACACTTGTTCATTTGTAAGTCCGGCAAGGTTTAGGCCGCCCTATAGCTGTAGTAGCTCATCACTGTTCCTTGTTTTTTATTAATTATAATTCTTTTGTTTTTAAAAATTGAGCGCCGACAAGACTGTTACCAATCTTGTTTACCATTCTGCTGTTCTTGGCGGCATAAGTATCGGCTAACAATGCTTGGTGTTAAAAGCCTGTTCAGAATTCAACAGCAGATCTTGGACCCCCAACGGCTATAGACTGGAAGGCTTGGCAAAGGTTTGATTGCTGTTTATAGCTGCTTCATTCGCTACCAAACGATTTCTCGTTTCAAGCAAGCATAATCCTGACAGTATTAATATGTCAAATTCACCATACATTTATAACTGGCTTCACTCGTAATGATGCTAGGCGGCGCAGTGCTTAATGCGCTTCTTTTACGGAAGTCATTACGCATTTAGTAAACTGCGGGTGACAGGGAGCGAAAAAGACATAACCAAGCTATGGAGAAACTAGTAGCCGCCCACGATAACAATGAAATGCATCGCATTGAGCCGTTACGGATTTTATTCCCGCCACCTGAACAACACGGGACATGCGGCTTACCCCCTTTAAAGATGTGCTCAAGCAATAACAGAATATTATCTTGTAACAGGCCAAAACCACTCGAGACAGCCCCCCGCCAAAATTCAGTGACTTTTATCAACCATCAGAAAAACAAAAGATGCAAGAAATCGGGTTTATTGTCTATGGCCCTGAACCGTCGTGTATTTTGTTGCGCCTCCTCTTGGCGGCTTGGAAATTAAAAATGACCCCATCTCTTATTCGCCAACACGGATATTGGAAGGGACTCCCGGCACTAAAACAGCTAAGCCCAGCGCGGGCGTCAGAGCAACAAACAGCAACGGAAGGGTTCTCCCCCCAGCGATTTGGCAAATTAATTTACCAGCGCCCCTTCTCCACGTCTCCAGCGACCCCCTTAGAGCTACCAACTACCGCCGGCCACCCATCCCTGGCTCTATCTATATTTCCCCCATGCTCCGCTTAGACGACCCGATTTTCAGTCCCGCATCCCTGTCATCGAACTAGCTTCCCGCTCCAAAGATGCTGAACCATTAACACAAAAGAGTGCTTCTGCTGATTGCTGTCGCTCTACAATGATATACACCGCGGCCGCTAACTTATCTCGCCTGATTCAAGTCGATGATGGAAAAAAGACTTTCAGAAGGCCAAGTGAATCATATATTGTTACAACACGAGTTACCATTGAACCGAGGGCAACCAGGCGTTCACCGATCACAGGCTTTAGTTGAAAACTTTAACAAACAGTTATCGAACAGACTTTTTTTCTACCCGTCTCACCGAGCGGCTGATTGACCCTTTCTCGCCACACAGCTGGGTTAGAAGACTGTGTCCTCCGAGTTTTGCGCGCAATGAAATCATGCGCCTTTAAGGGCCTAAAACCAGTTACAGCAATCCACACCCAACCTAACTGCTGTTTGAGGAGACCCCAGGTACCCCAGCCAACTATTACCCTTTGGTTTCTCAACAGTTCCGGTACCTTATTTCCCCTGGGCGGAAAGCGGAAGGGGCCCCTCGCATCAGGGCAACAGATCCGTTTGGAGTGTTGGCTCCGTATGAAATAAAAAGATTGTACCAACGAATCCGCCAGTGTATTATTTACGAGACCTGGCACAACAAAACAAAGCACCTCACCGATCTTTTGTGAAGGAAGAAGAACTGCAGCTAATCCCGCAGACCCCAGTTCATGTAGCTTAATTAATTTGAATTCATAATTCTTTACGTTAAACTGGACGCCAAAAAGAGACAGAAATGGAACGGAAGCCCGAAGGCTCTCAACGGAGACCTTTGCAATCTACTTACGCGAATCATTTAAGGCGTGTTCTGTATTAGGGAAATTACATGCACAACCTCAAAAATGTACGTATCTTTTGTTACCGACCCGCTACGATGATTTCCTTGGCAACAGGGCACAGCAGCCAGAGCACTTACAGCCCCTAATCCCAAATTTTGACTATCAAAGATGGAGAAAAGAATATTTTGAACTAATAAAAAAACATTCGAGCACATCCGCAAACATCAGAATAACTTAGCATCATTTGGAGATGATGCGATTGACCTTCTAACATCAATTTCAGGAAAAATCTGAACCGATATAACACTCTTCGGTGCCGACCGGTATGCATAAATTATGCTGTTCTCAGTTGTCCACTTGCCTATGAAAACTCTGGGATTAACACCTACCTCGTTTGTGTTTGTTCTAATCTAATGACTTCTTTGTTAACAACCGTTGTGCTGATCTCATGTAGATTCGATCGTAGTTTTACGTTGTCTGATGCAAAGTCTTATTGTCAAAACAATGCTTCTTGTAGTTGTTATGCGATTGTTTGACTGCCACAACACTGCGCGATATTCCTTTTGCTTTCTCATGGTTTTCTCCTGGATCGAAAGACGGTACATTTTCGCCCTTAAAACCAATATAACTCCTTAATCACCCTCCAGCTACTTCATTCCCTTCTCTTCTAACACCTTCTTCTTACACGGTGAGCATGTAAAGGCGTCTTTCGGATTAATCGGATGTTATCGTACCATCCCGCCCTGCCCTTTAGCTACTTCGATATCACGTCTTTATAGATGTCTTCAGTAGGGATATCTCTAACAAAACCTATCTGTTCTTTGTAAAGTACTCTGGACTCTGGATCCAAGGGCTTAAAGTAGTCATAAAGAAATTCAAACCCTCAAAAGCTTGCTAATTCTCAAACAGTAAACCCAATAAAAAGGGTTTTGGCCCATTTGACTTTTTTTTTTTCATATTATGCCAACCAAGCTGCTCATGAAATCTTCTAAAAGTCTGATAATTAGGTTTAGAAGTCAGCTTACTTGCTCCTTTCTCTCTGGTGACCAATCCTTGACATCTTTACGCTTGTGCGGCGTGTTCCATTGTCTTTACCGAAACAGCAGTTGTTCCATCAGCTTGAAAAGTCTTTTTCTGAAGCATCTGCGGATTTCTTTCTAAGATCAGTGTTCTTCTGAGGTATGGTTTCATGAACTGTTTCTTGATTAACCGCAATTATACGATGAATGCTGTCAACTTTAAAAACCCTGTCTTAAATAAATTGTTAGAAGGTCTGTACGGCAGACATAATTTCTTTTGCCTCGGAGATTAGGGCCCAGTTTCGGCGGTCTCTAGGATTCCTCTTTAAGCCTTTCCGCTGCTATGGATTGGTCATTTATGCAGGGTATGGAGTTCTGCGGCTAGTCTAAGTCAACTTCTAGAGCATGTATCCCACGCTGTTGATCTGGCGTCAAACTGTACAACCACTTTAATGCTCTTTGAATTTTTTCGGCTTGATCTTCTGTGTACATTTAAAACGTTGCGTAATGGAAGTGATTGCGCCATAGGCCAACCATACGATTGTTTGTGCATCTCAATAAGAGATAAGTTCGACCTTTCTACTGGATCCTAGTCGTCAAATATTTGTTGTTTGCTTTACCTAACTGATGCTACCCCATACTCCTTCCTCCACGCAATCCGTTTCAATCCTTCTGAATCAAGGTAACTCTGACAATCAATCAATCTGTACTCCAGTAAACAATAAGAAAGTGTCCCGCTCAACCCGGCGCAGAAAATCATGCGCAGGATCCCGGCCCTATAATAGTTTCATGCAGGTCATTCAGTAATTTTACCAGTCCGCCCAACAACATACATCGGCCTTCAAGTCTGGAATCATGCTAGTCTTCCATCGTTTTACACTCTAACTTCTTGCCACGCTCTTGGCGCATGCTGGTAATCAGACCCTGATGTCCATTCCTTGATACTAGAGAAAGAAACGCGCTTTAGGCGGACGGGTTGCTTCATCCAACTTTCCCAACTCCCGTTCATTTACTCCTAAGGGTTAAACACCCTTTCTAACAAGCGTTGAGTCACACCTATTCTTCCGTTTATTGGGCAGGCTTTAAGGGACATCGCCAGTTACTCTAATGAACAATCATGTGCTGCTAGAGTCATAAAGACATGTTATTTAAAGTGACACACTGTACTTTACTGATGACGTGCAATTGCATGGACACCCTGAAGCATCGTTACTGCTCTTTCATTATTAAGCTGAGAGTCGTACCCTGCAAGTATGAAAGACGAAGGGCAGCAGCTTCATGTCTTGGATTGTAAAGTTTAGTTGACGCTTGCATTACTGTGCGCCTGCCCCCTCTAAAACTTCCCACTTATGTGATCGTGGGTCTCTTACTGTCGGATTTACACTTTGGGCGTTAGCTCTAAGCCGCAAATCAACCATGTGTGGCTAGTCATACTGTTGTATGATCTTCAGGAGTCCATCATAATGTCTGCGAGATTCAGGATTATTAGAACACAGGCGTTACCGCACTTGCTGCATGCGTTTAAGACGTATTTTGAGCATTAGGCCCTCTATATTATTCTGGGTTGAAATGAGCGCCATCACCTACCAATGATGAAAGCAAATGAACAACTTGATGATTACTCCTTAAGCATAGTTTTTCGAGTTTTTGTGGCGTGGCCCTTATACGGCACAATAAGCGACTCAAGTCTGGGTAAACAAACGTATGGGAATTTTGCAGCCGTTTCCAGTTCTTAAACTAAACTTTTATAGATCCGGGGTGGGGGTTGTATTAGTTCTGTATTCAGTCTCCAGAACTTTACACAGTTTTATATGTTCAAGCGCGGCTGGAAGCAGATGGGAATCTTGTTTAAACATTTTCTACAGAATTCTTGTTTGTGCCATTTTTGAAGTATACGCCCCTACTTATCATTGTTGTATCAATGTGTCTAATGCGGTGCCCCGTGGTGTGCAGATCAGTAGTAAGTCACACATGATTTTTGTCTGGTCGCCAATCGTTGGCCTGTTCTTGGCCGCTTTAATCGGCTGTAGAGATGTTTCCTCCTTCCATGGTGTAGACATTGAAGTTCTTGGTTTGTTTGTTCTCAACTGTCAATGGAATCCGCGGCCAACAGGAAAGGATATTCCACTTAAAGTCAAAGTTCATTTGATGTAAGGGTGATGTTAGGACACTCTCTCTGCGTTTTTGCGGACGTTATGCAGCCTTGCGAGAACACACCACATAAAACCATTGTTGTTGTCTGTATTCTTTATGTTTACAACTTGCTCTTGTTTGCGACTAATGCTGGAGGGCAGTGGAATGTAAGACTTACTACAATCGGCTCCTTTACATCGCCTGTTTTAATGCATGAACTCTAAGACTTCGCCTCTGACCACCCAGAGCCCCTCAGTTAGGTTCTTCACCGACCACATCAACTGTGTAAGCAGTGGGTCAGCCCAGACAGTGTTAAGTAATACGCGGACCGAAAATCGTCTGTTGTTTCTTGCGCCCCAGGCGGGGGGTCTGCTAGGATTTTCTTCATTTATTTTTACATAGTCAATTAAACACACTTTTCAATTACTTTAACTGGCGGTTGTATTGATCGTTTCCTTGGAACTTGCGAAATTGCATGAGCAACGCTTGCCCGTACTCTTGCTGATCAATTGACTTCTTAGATCAAAATCGTTCTTTAAAGTTTTGACAACACGCTCACTTAAGCAATTCCTTCAAACAATTCGTCTGGTCCTTCATATATCTTATCCAAGTTGAGGTTAGTTTTTTTTTCTGACTCAAAAATTTAAACAGTAAACAAGTGGGGTTATGTTTTTTGCTCCTAAGGAAACTCCCACGAGTAACTTTTTATTCAAGACTGGCACAGCCTTTTTCTAACTTGGACTTAAAGTCAGAAAATACATCGCGCACACTCTAAAAGTGGGGGGACGGGGCGAACAACAAGCGCAGGCCAAAACTGCCCTGTTGGAAAGATTTGGACTTGAGTGGAGTGGGAGAGGAGTATGAGAGGACGAAATGGGGGAAATGCAATTAAAAAAAAAAACAGATCTGAAAATCATCTCTAGCTGCATATTAAGTGCACCTCGCACTCCCTTTAGTAGGCCGGTATACTTGTATTGCTGCTCCGAGGCCTTTCGCCCGCTGGATCGGGATCATCAGG
>JAFLJL010012070.1:0-2500 GCA_018398815.1 Conus ventricosus
AATCGATCAATCAATCAATCAATCAATCAATCAATCAATCAATCATCAATCGATCAATCAATCAATCAATCAACCATTCAACCAACCAACCAATCAATCAACCAATCAATCGATCAATCAACCAATCAATCAAATAATTAGTTAACAATTGATTCATTTCAAATTAATTAATTCATTTGTTTATTTATCAATGTATCATTATTCATTTATTTATTTGTGTATTTATTCATTTATCTATTTATTCATTTTTTTTATTTGTGCATGTACTTATCTGTTGTTCGTTTTTTTTTTTTTTTTTTTTTTTTTTTTTTATACTTATTTCTTTACGCATTTATCTACGCAGTTTACTACTTCGATTATTTTGCTTTCAAACGGTCACATAGCAGTATGATTGGGCACCTTGTTCAATTCAGGGAGGGTGGGGTGGAAGGCGGTGGAAGCACATGGATGGGCTCCGTCTTCCATTGTGCCGTGCACTGGACACGGTGAACTGACGATAGTTTGAAAAACCCTCACGGCCGATAGGGTGTTGGGATTTCAACACCTCTCTCTGTCTCTGTCTCGCCGTCCTTGTCTCGGTCCCTGTCTGTCTGTCTGTCTGTCTGTCTGTCTCTGCTCTGTCTCTCTCTCTCTCTCCTCTCTCTCTCCCCTCTCTCTCTCTCTCTCTCCCCTCTCTCTCTCTCTCTCTCTCTGTGTGTCTCTGTCTGTCTCTGTATCTCTCTCTGTCTCTGTCTCTCTCTGTCTCTGTCTGTCTATCTGTCTGTCTGTCTCTGTCCCTCTCTCTCTCTCTCTCTCTCTCTCTCTCTCTCTCCTCTCTCTCTCTCCTTCTCTCTCTCCTCTCTCTCTCTCCCTCTCTCTCTCTCTCTCTCTCTAGCGTGCCTGCATCATGTGTGAGTCTAAAAAGGCAATTGCCCGCTGAATACAGACTTGTTGCCACCAGATCTATAAATACATAAAACCATTAATGTATGTTGTAGCCATAGATAGATAGATAACAGACACAGACAGACAGACAGACAGACAGACAGACAGACAGATAGATAGATAGATAGATGATAGAAAATAGATAGATAGATAGATAGATAGATGTAGAATCAGGGCATAGATAGAAAAAAAGAAGAAAGAAAGAAATAGATAAATTATTAAATCATTAAAAAAATTTTTTACAGTAGAGTAGTATCCACCCTTCATCATCATCATTCATCATCAGTCAGTCAGCAGTCAGTAAAGTCATCCATTCATTCTTTTATTCTTTTATTTTTTTATCCTCAGTTTTTTTTTCGGTTTTTATAATTTATTATTTTTTTTAAATTTTTTTTTATTATCTTCTGTTTGTTTTTTTTTATTTATATACTTAAAATTTATCTCTTATGTTTTATCTTTTATCTATTCATTTTTTTATAACTTATTTATCATTTTTTGATTTTTGTTTTGTTCATGTATTTTATTTCATTAAAACCGGGAACTTTTTCAATAAATGCTTGACTTAAAACCACTTGTCACCACATCGCGTTCACGGAGGGGGAAATTAACAACAACAATGCAAAGGAAAAAAAATTTAGATAGATTTAACATGCAATAATTTTATCAGCGTTTACAAACCACATTGAATTAAAGTGCATTAACCAGGGGAAAACCAGAAACTAACGTCAGCGCTGGGGTGCCAAGTGACCCTTTCAATAAACCAAACAACATCCCTCGTAAACCTCGAATGGAACAAGCTTCCATTCACAATAAATACCATCAAAAAAAACCCAAAGTTAAAAGGGTAGTATCGTCACCAGCGAAAACAAATCAAACAATAAAATCCTAAAACTGCAAACTTGACAAAAACTAGAAAAAGAAGAAGAAGAAAAAAAGAAAAGAAGAGAAGGAGAAAGAAGGAGAAGAAGAAAAAAGAAGAAGAAAAAACAACAACAACAACAACACAACGCAACAACAACAAATTTTGCAGCAGCACAACAACAACAACAAAAGCACCCCCAACCCCAAAACAGAACGACTGCAACAAAACCAAAAACAACAACAACAACAACAACAACAACAAACAACAACAACAACAACAACACTCCATCAACGCAAAGAAGAATGGCGTCGACAACATTCATCTTCTTTTCGTCAGCCTTCTCCTTCTTGACGAACCCAACCATCCCCCCAAACACACAGCAGCATAGGCAGCAATACAAAACAACAACAACAACAACAACAACACCAACACCAACACCAACACCATCATGAAGCTAGCCGTCCTACTTCCGTTTGACACCGCCTGGCTCTTCCCCAAGCAGAAGTGGAGCCCGCCGTGGAACTCGCCGTGGAGAAGATCCACAACCTCAGCCTCCTCCGAGACTTCCGCTTCTCCCTGGGATACGGGGACACCCGCTGTGACGCCACCGGCGGCCAATCCCACGCCTTCCAGTTCTACATGAACGACAAGGTGGAACGCCTTCTTAGGACCCGTTGTGACTATTCTCTCGCTCCCGTGGCACGCTATTCTGCA
>JAFLJL010012070.1:17500-20000 GCA_018398815.1 Conus ventricosus
CAAAAGACAAATTTGCAAACCGCTTCGTCGCAAACAGCTACTTATCATTGTGAAAGATGGCACTACTTTTTTCAAAAAAACTTGCTTGGGTTATTGAACAGCAGAGCTGACCATCAGACTGTTCCATATCTTTGTGATTCTCCCTTGCATCTGAATGGATCCTCATGCACAGCTCAAAGATTGTCCCCCACATTTTATACTGTTTTGATTATGCTTTTAGTTTTTCTGCAACTTTTTCCTCTGCAGACTTTCGTTTTCTTCCAATTTCCAACTTCACGGACTGCTTTGGGGGTGCTGTTGGATTCTTCTTTGAACCTTTGGTGGGCCCAGAACACCACAGAATTTTGGACTGTGGTGTGTCTCTATTTGACACCAAGAGGCACAGACACAATCAGCAGTGTCTCCCTGATGAGTCCAATCCAGTGGACAAAAGGCCTAGAAGCAGCAACACATAATAGATCTGCTTCGAGAGGGTTTATGTTGGTGCCTCTGGCAGCTAGAGAAAGGTTTGCATATTTATAATATACTCACCCCATTTTCTTCACTTTTTTTTTCTTTTCTTATAGTTCTAATATTTACCAAGTCATTATTATAAAGACTCAAGTATTGTTAGCATGCACTGTTTTCCCCCACTACTTAATTGTTCAGCATTAAAAAAAAAAATGCATACGTGATCTATGACTTCCTTCGATGCCTTCTTTTCAATAATGAGTAAGTATCAAACTATCGGGGACGCAGTTACTACTAACTTCAGACGAAAAAAACAGTTTGCAAATTTGTTCTTTTGGGATATTGGGCGTTCTGATGATCATCTTAATGTTGGTAAATTGTTCGGCAACCGGTTGGATCTTGAGTTAAAAGTTTAGTTTACCCTGCTGTGTGACCTTGGCCCCACTAGGAGAAAAGCGTGCAGGCGCATGAGCTGAGTGTGCAGTGGAACCAAATATAAACACGAGCGTGATTGGTTGGTTTGTACCTCATGATGGTCAGTTGTATCGAAGGTTTCCGACTGTCGGCAGCCCGCCGTACGTTTAGGCGTTGCAAGTGCGCATGTTCTAGTGATGTTTTTGTTGTTTCTGACTGTGTTTGATCGGGATGTTTTAGTGGTAGGATTATATGAAAAAGGAACACAGCTGGCCAATTATAAGGCTGAGCAAAACTCCAGTAAGAAGAGTGTGGTGGAGAGAGAGAGAGAGGGGGAGGGGGGAAATTAATATTGCTACAATAAGATCAGATCAAAGTCCGATATAAAACAGAACATTGATTCATGTTTGTTTGTTTTTTTTAACTATTTTTTTGTGTGGGGATTTTGTCCGGATAGACTAAAGATTGCTTAGTTCACGATTATTATGTTTATAAAGCTTTTGTTTATTATCTTTTTATTATGTTCCCTCATTCATTCATCATTTGACGTTCTTTATTACTTTATGTATTCATTTTTCATTCATTTTTCCATTTATTCACTTTTTTTAATTATTTTACTTGTTTATGATATGACTTTGGTTTCTTCTTTTCTCAGAGTCACAGGCAAAGCTTTTGTTTGTTTTACTTAAGATAGAGGAGATTGCAAGTTGTTTGTAACTTGCGGAAAGCCAATTTCAGGGGGGGGGGGGAGGGGGGGGGGGGGATGTGTCTAGGTGATGTTAGTACATGGACATTTTTTTTTGCGTTTGTTATGTTGAGAGTTCTGTGTGGCACGCTTGAGGCCACGTTTTCCGGAAGAAAAAAATGTAAATGTGTTTCATCGTCAATTAACCTCATAGATGCGTTTATTTAAAGACTGTATGATTATGGGAATTCATACTAAATTGTTTTTCTGTGAATTATGTCAAAACAAGTTATTGATGATTAGATTAGATTGGAATGATTACTTATAATGCGCACTATTCTCGGATAGAGACCAAGCTTTAAGCGCTTTACATTTCCACACTCGTGTACACAACGGGCGGCTACCTGGGTAGTGCCGACTGAAGAGCTGCCAGATGGCGCTTCATTGAGTCGTTTCCTGTGTAATCAGTCAGTATGGTTTCAATATCGTTCATTCAAGTTTCCTACTTCCTTCACTCTTTCCATTTCTTACCGCAGGGTGCACGCTTTGTGTAAAGTTGTCATCCATATACCAAACGGCCAAACTGGGCCTCTCTTCCGAAAGTTGGTGATGGGATTTGACGTGTGTGCAAGATGTTATTGCGTGCGTTCACACACGAACTCGGTTTCTAGTTTCTCATTCAAAGGAATGGATGTGGGAAATGGCGTCAGAACCATATGTTAAATCCGAGGGAAAAAATCCCCCTGTACCGAAACGGGCCCCTGCGGAGATTCGAAACCGCAAACCCCAGGATCACGAGTCACGGGCGCGTCGTGTTTTCCTTGTGATTGCTTGTTTCTTGCGTTCGATGGAACAGTAACTTGCGCATTTAGCAGATTTAGACCTCATTACTGAATAAAACCTAAACATGCAAAGGAAAAAATTTTAGTAGCAACGTTCCATGCAGACTAT
>JAFLJL010012070.1:30000-31086 GCA_018398815.1 Conus ventricosus
ACTTAAAGAAATTCCTCTATAGTTATTAGGATCATTCACGTTGCCTTTCTTATACAGTGGTTAGAACAATACTTTCCGTCCAGTGCTCAGGATAAATTCCCTTATCAAATAGAGAATTGAAGAAGGTTACAAAAAAGTTCATAATCAGGTCAGTTTTACAAGCATACATCAGCAGCTCTCCAATTATACCGTCTGGTCCAGGAGCTTTACATTTCTTAATTTTCTAAGAGCAAACATTACTTCCTCTTTTGAAATCGGACGACTTAAATAATCATCCTCTCCTTCATTATGATCCAGTTGTAACCCGCTGTTAGGATCTACGTCTTTCGTTAGAAGTGACCTAAAATGTTCGTACCATGTTTCAATACTGATGCTGTTCACTGGTTGTTTTCTTTTTAATGAAATTCGATGTACATTCTTCAACATTCTTTCTGATTTTCCATAGATGCAATTAGTCCTGTCAGTAGTGCGTTGTTTAAACTGCTTCCTTTTAATCCTTTGCAAGTGTTTGTACTCGCGTCTTGCCCTACAATAGAAATCACGATCTTTGTGTCATGCGTACGTTTAAATTTTCTAAATAAATTTCGGACTTTCTTTTTATTGTCATGACATTCAGCATCAAACCAATCTTTTGATTTTGAATCATTAATTCTTATTTCTTTCTTCATACACTGTGCTGCATCTTTGATGCAGGTGTTGAAAACATTCAACGCCTCATTTACATTGACATCAATAACACTAACTGCATATCTGATTTTTTCTTGATCTGTTGCATGGAAATATTATCATAAACACATCAGCACGGTCTTCATTCCATACAAACCTTTCCAATGTAAAACTGTATTCAGAAGGACTTATCTCCGAGTTGGCATTATCCCTGTTGTAACTCAAATGAAATTCCACAGGCATATGATCCGAATCGAATCTCTCAGACACTTGTAACTCACATGAATCACATAATAATGCAAACAAATCACACGACATAACAAAGTAATCATTTACACTGCATTTATGGTCTGAAACGTACGTGTAGCAACCTTGACAGTCGCCATGACACATACCATTAAGAATACACAAATCAAGTGC
>JAFLJL010012078.1:0-12325 GCA_018398815.1 Conus ventricosus
GTGATTTGTAGGGGTTTCGTGCAAAAAAGTGTGGCTAACGACATATTTACCTTCTCTGAGCTCATATAGTAAGCCATCAAACGCTATCTTATTTTAAAAGTTCTATATAAGAAATAATAAAATTCTTAAAGAAAAGGAAGCCCACTTTAGACAGCATTTCGGGTTAAATGGACCAGGGTGTGGTAAATATTGGGCCACGGGCCTATATTAACCGACACGCATTAGTCATAAACCCAAACCAATATTGTTTGTCTGTTGGCCATAATAAGATGTGTGAGCTTGTTCGATAATCCATTTAAAGACATCTACGGTCTCAACACATTCATAAACTAAACTTAAACATGTTAGAATTCGTTGAAACAGAAAGCAAATAATTCCTATTATTTTAGCCATGTCTTTGATTTAACAGAACCATAGAGGTAAAGAATTAATACAAATGTTTCTAATGCTTATTTGTTGGTATCCTTTCCCGCGACCACCATACACACACAACACACACACACACACACACACACACACACACACACACACACACACACACACACACACACACACAAAACACACACACACACACACACACACACACACACAGCCATGTTTTCTAGCAGAGGGAGTTATGCATGCTGACAATGTAGCACACAAATGATCTGAACTTATCTCGTCATGGTTTTCTCAAATTAGCACCAGCCCAATTTATCTACTGGCCCGCATTAACCAATCTTCCCTTACAGGGTAACAAACGAAAGTAACTAACCTTTCAAGTAGGTCCCACATTTCTGGACAAGACACATTACTTCTACCTGAAGGCTAAAAACATCTTTCATTGGAGAATTGTTTATTGCAGCCTAGTTGGTTGTACTTTTTTTTTACAAGGGGTCCATTTCTGCTTACTCATAAACGAGTGAGTAGAGCTCTCTGCATTGATCATTTTGACTTACTCTTTCATAGAAAGGAAAACTGTGTAGGGCCCTTTTAAATGAGTCACAATTAGCCCTTTGTGAATCATCATCATCATCATCATCATCGTCACAAATAACAAGATGCTCTGCGATCTGTGATTTTATGATTCAGCCAGCACACACAAAGAAACAAACAAAGAAACAAACAAAGAAACAAACAAAGAAACAAACAAAGAACAAACAAAGAAACAAAGAAACAAACAAAGAAACAAACAAAGAAACAAAGACACAAAGACACAAAGACAGACAGAAAGAAACAAACAAACAAACAAACAACAAACAAACAAACAAGCAAGCAAGCAAGCAAGCAAGCAAACGCACAAACGCACAAACGCACGCACGCACGCACGCACGCACGCACGCACACACACATACACACACACTGCCGACAAAGCTGGATCTTGAACCTCTAAAGTCTTGCGGTAGAAGACAGAACCGAACTTTTCAAAAGATGAAGTTCCTTTTGACCAAGATGAAAGACATGTGTTCGTTTTGTGATGCCGCGAAGTTAAGAAGTAAAAAGGTCACATAGTCCAATAAGGTCGAAGCGGTTAAATAGCTATTGACGAAAATTTATCAAAAGAAAAGAAAGCAAACGACACCGTGTTCTTTCAAAAGGGGATCGATTCGCTTTTTCTCAGAGCTCTAAAAGCATCATCTCAACGTGCGCACTCTACTCATTAGCCCCCCCACCCCCCCCCCCCCCACCCCACCCACCCACCCACCCACTCTCCCTCCTCCAATTTCCTTTGGCGAGCCAAAGGTCTTAGCGCCGTAAACCTAAATTGGATTCGGAAGAGTCAAGTCGTTCGTCTTGAAACCGCTCTGATGACAGTTTTCCTATTGCCGTTTGTAAGGCATGGGGGCGAGGGGGTACAGGGAAAGGTAGTGGGTGGGTGGGTGGTGTAGGGAGGTGGTGGTTGCTTAGAAGAAGAGGTCTGGAAAGCAAATCTGAGTGCTCTTTCAAAAGCCTCTTCTGTAAAAGACGCCAGAGGACAAACATTGAGAGAAATCCATCCTTAGCACACACACACACACACACACACACATACACACACACACACACACACACACACACACACACACACACACACACGGCTAGCACATATTTTTGTTTTTGTTTCATTGTGAACTTTTTTTTTTTTTTTTGCCGGTTGTGCGTGCTCCCCTACTTTCGTTGTTTGAGTCTCTGAAAAAAAAAAAGAGAAAAAAAAAGTAAGGCGTCAGGATAATTATGACGACAGCCCAGAACATTGGGCGTGAAGCGAAGTATCCTGAATGACAAATAGATAGCGAATGAACAGACAGAAAGACAGACAGACAGGCAGACATGCTGACAGGCATACGCGCATATATACACAAGCACAACTGCTCCTCCCCCACCCCCAAACCCACGCACGATGCTGTAACCATCATCATTTCAAATCAGATGTAATCACGCTGCACAAGTGTCATGCGTATTTCCAATGCAACAGAGAAGTGGCGAAGTCATTTGCTAGGACACAGACATGCCCATATATGTCGTCGCACTCACGTACACATGCATGCGTGCGTGCGTGCGTGCGCGCGCGCGCGCTTGTGTGTGTGTGTGTGTGTGTGCGTGCGTGCGAGTGCGAGTGCGTGCGTGCGTGTGCGCGCGTTCACATGAGTGTATATATATAGGCCCTAGTGTGTGTGTGTGTGTGTGTGTGTGTGTGTGTGTGTGTGTGTGTGTGTGGTGTGTGTGTGTGTGTGTGTGTGTGTGAGAGAGAGAGAGAGAGAGAGAGAGAGAGAGAGAGAGAGAGAGAGAGAGAGAGAGAGAGAGAGAGAGAGAGAGAGAGAGAGAGATCTTATGATCGCAACTTACTTTTTTTTTCATTTGTTTTTGTCTACCTTCGACTGGCATGTCTGGGTTCACATTTTTGTTGTTACTATATTACTTTGTTTCACTTCATAGAAAATAGAGAAGCCTGATAGCCGATGAGTTTGTACAAAGACAAAACAAAGAGACATTGTGCTTGTAATGAGTTGTCATCCATCAGCCCCCTTTACTCCTACTCTCCTCCTCCTCCTCCTCCTCTCCCCCCTTCCACTACACACCCTTCCTGACACGCTTCTAGTTCTGTGCGTAAACACACACACACACACACACACACACACACACCTCGCTCTCTCTCTCTCTATATAATATATATATATAGACACTCTTTCAAATGACTAGACCAAACAAGCAAGTTTTCATCTGTCAACGTTTCGGCACTTGGCCTTCCTCAGGCACGCTTTATTACTGCACTGACTCACAAACAATGCCTTTTCCTCCACCACTCCCCAAGAGCAAAGCTCACGTGACGGTCAAGATTCAAAGTGTTTAGAACAATGTTCACAAAATTTTCTCTAGTTGAATTTTCCAAAAATTTTTCCCTTTCAAACCCCAATCACCAACAGCCCCCAGCGTTGGGCCCATTCTTCTCTCTTCTCTCTTCTCTCTTCTCTCTCTCTCTTCTCTCTCTTCTCTCTTCTCTCTCTCCTTCTCCCCTCTCTTTTCTTTTCCTCTCTCTTTTCTCTCTCCCCTTTTCTCCTTTTCCCCCTCTCCTCTCCCCTCTCTCTCTTCCCCCCCCCCCACTCCCCTCCTTTTCCCCTTTTCAGCAAAGTGTAATTAACACACATTATATACAAAAAGATTCACTTTAAAAAGGGCTAGATGAAACAAGCAAAACAAAAAGGGGCATTTTTTGTTAAGAAAACCCCCTTCCCCTATCCATCTTTGCACTCCCCTCCCCCCACATACTCCCTGTCCCTCCCCCCCCCCCCCCCCCCCCCCCCCAACCAATGAAAAACCAAACACAAACATAGATCAACACAGTTAGTTAAAAGACAACCCCACACACACACACACAAAAACACAAAACCCCCACACAAAACCCCCACAAAACCACACCCCACCACACACCCCACAAAACACACACCACACAAAAAAAAGATTTTTGAAAAGAAGTAAATGATAAAAAAGTCTTGTTATCTTATCTTGTGGTCTCAAACATATTGTAAAAAGGACATCAGCAATCATTAAAATTTTAAAACTGCACATTGTGAGTGGAAAATTTTTTTGGATCAAGGGGGGAATTTTGAAATGAAACCTTCCTTTCCTCAATGATAAAAAAGGAAAAAAAGATAAATAAATTTCTTGTATCGAAAACACCTTTAAACATCCCCGGGGAAAAAGGGGGTTTAGGGTTGGAAATCGAAAAAAAGCAATAAAAAAAAAACGCAAAAAGGCAAACAGTGTTTAAAAGCCATCGGCTGAAGGGGTACCAATTTTTTGGAAAACCAGAAATTTTTCCCGTTTGAGTCAAAACCCCACTTCATCTGACAGAATTTTTTTTCGATTGCGTTTCCCGGAGATTGAGGAGGGAAAGTGGCCGGGGTTTAAATTGAAATGCTTAGTTACTAGATTTCCCAAAGGTTTTTTTTTTTTTGGATCTGTGTTGGTAAAATCGAGTTTAAAAAGGGGGGTTTTTTTGTTCTCTCCAACATACGGGGCTGGGGGGACTTTTTATCGCAAAAGAGAAAGTAGATCAAATTTTTGGTTTCAAAATCCATGTGATGCCAAATTTTAAAAGGATTATCATTTTTTCGAAACTGAAAAAAAAACCCATTTCGGGGAACAAAAATTTTTTTTTACAGACAACCTTTTTAATTTTTCTTACATTGAAAGCAGCCTCCCTGGTTTTGTTTTTTTCTGACTGGCAAAAAGGCAGAGCAAAAGGGCATAAAAAATTTCAAAGGGGTGCGGCTTTTTCCTTTTCCCCCCAGGTTTGGGGGGGGGATAGGAAAAACCCTTTTGGAGTCGGGGGGACTGGACTTAGGTTTGGGTTGTAGCTTTTGGGAAAACCCTTTTGGGAGGGGGGGTTGGCAGGGTTTTTAAGTAGTAATTATGGGATGGGCGCTCGGGTGTGCGGGTTTGGGGTTCTGTACGGAAGTGTTGAACATCGGGGGAACCCCTTTTTGACTTTACCCAAAGGGCAAAAAAATAAAGGCACTGTCCCTTTGTAGCCACGAGCACAAAGGGCTGTTAAAACAGCGGGGTGCATCGTGATAAAAGTCACCCGGCCCTGGAACACAAACTTTTTTCAAGCGCGGGAAAAAGAATGTAGGGAGTTTTGTTTGCAGGGTGAGGGTGGCTTGAGGTTTTTTTAATGAGGTGGGAAATGAAAAACAGGGGGTTTTGCAATACAAATCTTTTGGTTTGTATCCTTTCTTTATTTTTTAAGGGGAATTTCTAGAAAGGGGGAGAAAAAGGGGAAGAAAGAGCTGCGGGAATTTGATGGGGGGGAGGACTGTTTTAAATTGTACTGGTAAAATGTGTAAAAGGCCAGGGCAAATCTCCCAAACCCAGAGGAAAAGGATATCGTAAATATATGGGTTTCCCCAAAATTCCTGCAACAGGGACAGGGCTTTTGTTCAGCATTTCCCTGCTGACCCTTTCCATGAAAAGATTGGCTACAACTGGGGCCAGGGGGAGTCCCCATAGCATCCCCGTTTATTTTGGGGGTACATTTGATCTTAAAAAATAGAAAAAGTTGTTGATAAGGACATGTTGGGACTGTTTGGAGAATACCCCTGAGTTGGTGGAGGGGTGGGGGGAGATGGTTTTTGTCGAGTAGGGTTGGGAAAGGGGCCCCCCCCTCATGTCCCGGTGGGGAATGTTAGTATATAAAACCCCCCAAAAACTATGGGCACTAGCAAAGCATTATGGGAAAAGGGGCCGTGTCATTGTTTCCCCTTCTTCAATGATTTTTTAAAAAATTTTGGGTAGAGTCTTGAAAGTAGCTAGGGGAGAAATTGGGGCACAAGTCCACAACCAAATGATCCAAGTTTGGAGAGTTTTTTTTGTAGGGCCTTTAAAAAACACCAGTATTGGGGCGACCCGGGGGAATTTATCAAAGGGTTTTTTGGATTTTTGGGGAAAGGGGGTAAAAAAAGGGAAATTCTGACTTTCCTTGGGTCAGGAAAAAGGGGGCTTGGGGCCCCCATTTTTATGCCCTTTTTCCCCCTTTTCGTCTAGGTGTCCTCCCGAGTGGGTTTTTTTAGCAAACTTGTTTGAGGTTTAGCTATCAAAATTAGGGTTTTGGTCCTGCTTGACCGGGTTGGAATGTGACGTGTTGTTAGGGTGTCGTTAGCTTTTCCCAATGTAAACTGAAGTGTTTCCCTTTTTTTATTCTGTGCCCCCACCTTTGTCAAACCGACAGGGAAAGGATGGTTTTTGGTTTCCCTTTAACCCTCTTTTGGGAAATTCACCAAGGCTTGTCTTTCTTTTTTCTTCAGATTGTCACGTGGGGTTTTTTGGGTATGTGGCTTTCTGCGGGTCCCGTAAAATATTTTTCGTAGGCATCAAGGCTTTGGGCAGTCCCGAAAGGGGGGCCCGGGGAAACCCCGTTTTGCTTTTTAAAAAATTTTGGGGGCCATACCCTCGGGTTATTGGTCATAAAAGAAATTTTTTGAGTCGTAGCTTCCCCCATCCTTTTCCCATTTCTTTATTCAGTTGCTGATGATCAAGAGTCTGTGGGGGGGGGGCAGAATTTAGGCCCCCGAGGGAAAAAGGGCCCGTTTTTGTTTTCCCCGTGAGAAGAACAACTGAGAGGGTTGACTACAAAAATTTAGAGTATGGGTTTCGTGTCAAAGTCCCCCGGGTTTTTACCTGGGTTTAGGAAAAGGGGGGTTGGGGTGAGGATTTTCCTTTTAACCTGCGGTTTTTTTTTCGTTTGGCTGGGAAAAGATGGGGTTAAATTTTTTGCGGGGGCACCTGTATGCAAAGCAGCCCTTTTTTCTTCTTTTTCATAGAAAACTGTACTAGCTCGTCTTGAGGATTTCTCTGACGGGAAGGATGGCCTCCCAAAAAGAAAATAATCCGCCGTCTGGAAAAAAGGGGGTTTTTAAACCCTCTCGTTTAAGTCTACCCCCCGCTCCCCTTTTTTGAGTGCACTATGGTCTCTTTCACTTCCAACAATATCCCCAAATTGCTTTTTCGAGGGTTCTTTTAACTGATTCTTGAAGGAAAAACTGACTTTTTTAGGGCCCTGGGGGGTCCCAAAACGGGACTTGCTACCCCTTGGGGAAAAACTTTGTTCCTGAGGCAAAAAAAGTGAAAGGGAAACGTCTGGGGTGAATCAACCCGGCAAGGGGTCCGTTTTTGTTCTTGAGCGAGTGCGTGAGGGTGGGTCCATTATTTATTATACAAAACCCTTTTACAGAAGGGGAGAGAATCGTGAACTCGTGGGCTTTAATGTGAGGCCTCCACCCCATCCAATAAAAACAAGTAACAAGAAATTGTTTATTTCTATTTAAAAAAGGGGTGATTTAGAGAGAGAGGGGGGAGAGGAGAGAGACAGAAAGACAACAGACAGGCAGACAGACCAAAAGACAGACAAAATAGAAAAGAACCCTTCAGGCATGTATAAAACTCTTTCCAATTCACAAAACTTTTTTTCTTTTTCTGTCTTTCTCCTGAAAAAAAAAAAAAAAATAATAATTATAATATTTAAATTTAAAAACTCCTTACACACACGCCGCCGACACCACGCCCCGCACGCACGCACGGGAAGCACGGGGAAAAGCACGCAGCACGCACGCACGCCCCGCACCAGCCGACGCCCCGCACGGGGACACACACCCCACACACCCACACACAAAACACCACACAAAAACAAACACCACAGTAAAACAGCTCTGGAATAAAAAACGGGGAAAAAAAGGGGAAAATTAAAAAACAGAAATTAAAGAAAAGAAATAAACCGTTTAAATTTCAACAGGGGTTTTAAACGCCCTTGCTTTAGAGCCTGAAAGCGTTTTTCTGAACGCGCACTCTAATCATTACCCCCCCACACCCCAACCCCACACACACACACAAACACAACCACACACACACAACACATTTTTCCTTTTGGGGAGGCCCAAAAATTTAAGGATTTTAAAACTAAATTGGGTTCCCGGAAAAAGTTTTGTCTTTAAACCCCAGTTTTTTCCGTTGTTTAAAGGGAAAGGAGGCGAGGGGGAGGGGGGTTTTGGGGCGGGGGGAAAAGGAGTGGGCGGGTGGGGGGGGGGGGGGGGGTGGGGGTGGTTTTCTTAGAAGAAAAAATCTTTCAAAGCAAAATTTTAGTGCATTTAAAAGCCTATAATTATTTCCCAAAACATGCCCAAGGGAAGTAATTGGAAAAAAGCATCCCAGGAAAAATGCTCGAATTGCACATACTTTTGTTTTTTCTAGCATTGTGAGCGTTGTGTGTGTGTGTGTGTGTGTGGTGTGTGTTGGTGTTGGTGTGTGTGGGGGGTTTTTTTTTTTTTTTTTTTTTCCAGTTGTGCATCTTTCATATTTCATTGTTCAGTCGCTAAAAAAAAAAATGCACATAAGACACACCCCAGAACATTGGGGCGTGAAGCAAAGTTCTAAATACAAACAAATAACAAGCGAACAACAAAAAGACGGGCAACAGGCAGACAGCGGGGGTATCGGCGCTACGTACCAAGCACAACATTCACCCCCCCCCCCCCCCCCCCCCCCCCCCCACGCACACGTCGTCCCTTTCCCCCAAACCCACGCAACCACGTGGCATGACATGTGCCCTGTGAAAACAAGCAAGAGAAAATGGGAGAAGATTTTTGTTGGGACACAGACGGGCCCATTTTGTGGGCTGCACATGCGCATGGGCAGAAGTGTGTGCGCGCGCGCGCCGGCGCGTGGGGTTGTGTGAGATGAAAGGGAGGAAGAGAGAGAGAGAAGGAGAGGGGAAGAAGAGAGGGAGAAAAATCTTTGACACAAAATTTTTGGAATATTAGCTTGATTGCTAATTTATACAACGATCCTATTAAAAAAACAAATAGGGCAAAAAACACAAAAACAACAAAAACAAAAAACCCTTTTCCCCATCAAACAAACAACCAAACAAATAACGAAAAAAAAAAAAAGAACAAACATACATAAACTATGACCGACACAGGTGCGAAAAAAAAAAAACTTGGCAATGGTGTTTTAACTACAAATCCATCAATGAAAAAAAGGAAACGATCGTTCATAGTGGGCGGGCATGCACCCCCCCCCACCCCCCCTCCCCCTTTCCTCACACGCGCACCAGCATGCATATACGCACGCACCCAACACAAAAGCTTTTTGGGAAGAAAAGTTGGAGTAAGGAAACAAGTATTTGAGAATTGCTTTCTTTTTGTGAAAAAACCGAAAGATTGAATGAAAACTAGGTAACTGACATTTGAGTGCCCGACATGGGGAAACACTAAATAATGGTTATCGGGTAGCCTTCAGGCGGCGCTACCCCAGGTGGCGCCCATTTTTTTAAGACGCAGCTTGTTTGTGTTTAGAGTTTTTTCTCAAACCCGACAACTGCGCCATGTAAGCACTGTCGAATACACAACTACTCTACTAAACAAAACTACTGCGCGTGCTGTGCTGCGCTACTACTATTACCACACTATTGATATAATGTGTAATACTTTACTAGTTTAAAAAATAAGAAAATGATAATTTTAAATAAGATAATGATGAAACAACACGAAAAACAACAAAAATAGTGTAAAATAATGGTATAACGATTTAAGAATATTTGTAATGATATAATAATGAAATAAAATAAAAATAAAAAAATAAAATAATGATGATGATGAGAGAAAATAGATAATCCTTCCTCTCTCCTCTCTCTCTCCTCTCTCTCTCTCTCTTCTCTCTCTCTCTCAACACCACACATACAACTGTCAGGCCCCCCAGCGACCCTAGGTCACCAGGAAGACAGCAACACCCCCTCCCGATACCGGCAAAATCCCACTGACTCACACCGTCACCCCCCAGCAAAACACGAACAGCAAGGGTCTCCCGGGATCCCAACCCAAAAGGGGGGCCTTTTAAATGCTAAAATTGACAATATTATTTCTAAGCGGCCCAATTGTCCCAACCCCACCCCGGGTATTTGGTATAATAGAAAAAATCCCCCGGGGAGAAGTCAGGGTATAACACAAAACAAAAAAAAAAAAACGTTGGGGGCCTCATCGGCCCCCGGGCCAGGGCCTGTAGCAAAGTAAGAGAAAACAGCAAGGGAAACCCCATGGGGATCTCCCCACAACATAACTAAAAGGACGTATATATTTAAAAATTTAAAAGCAATCATCTGCATATCAAAAACAAAAAAAAACAATGATGACTCTTTCCAAAAGTGATAAAAGGGTGTATAGGCGTGGGTTGGTTGTGTTCAATCCCAGTAGGGGTCGCTGTCCTTAGAAACCGAAACCAAAACCGCAGCCGGCACAGAATGGGGCATTGGTCTCTGTTTATCGTCAGGCTGCTTGGCGCTTAACTTAGGGGCGTCCATGACTAGGGACGCTGGGTAGGTTTTTTTTTTTTTAAACGACGCACTATTCACGGGCGACACTGTCATGACGGAAAGACGAACTGAAACGTTTTTGGACGGACACGAGACCATGGGTGTAGATGGGGATGGTGGTTTGGCACTCCTCCCGTCGACTCCCCGCCCCAATCCAGGACAGGGTGCAGAACCGTTCCAAGCAGGCCCGTGCAGGTTTTTCCTCGACGGTTCCTGGCGACCGCTCACCCGTCGAGCCCCACTCGGATCGTCACTCCCCGGCCCCGACTAAGACTGCGGGCCCGACCGGGCTAGGTATTCTAACCCAACCGATGCTATTATGTGTAGAAATGTCCCTGTACACCATCCCCCAAAAACCACACGCCGCCGCACGCACGCACGCACCACAACACCTATCGACTTTGCCTCGTTCACCCGCAAAGGCCCCGTCACGCAAATAACCCCCCCCAAAACAATTCCAAGGAAGCAAGGGAGGGGGAACCCAGCCTGCACGGTTGACTGCGCCACCACATTATATCCAAAATGTCGGCTGTTTCCATAAAAAAAAAAATTTTAAAAAAAAACTAACTTCCCCGCCGGCTGAAAACGTGGATGGTTTCCCCATGAAGAGGGGAATTTCGGGGTTTTTTTATCCCCATAAGTTTCCCTCTTTAAAGCTTAAAACCCTTAACAATTCGAACAAGGATTGGAACCCAAAAGAGAGGCAAAAAAAAAAAAAAAAGAATTTTTTTTTAAAACCCCTTTTTAAATGAAGAACAAGAAAACCCTCAAAAGAAAGAAAAAGGAAAAAAAGGGAGGGAAAGGGAAGGGGGAGAGGAGAGGAGGAGGGGAGAGAGGGGAGAGAGAAGAGAGAGAGAGAGAGAGAGGGGGGGGGGGGGAAAAAAAGGGATATTGTAACGTTTACCTAAAGGCCAAGGATTCAACCCCGATCCCTCGAAAACCCTAAAATTTTTAAAATACAAAAAGGGGTGAAAGGGGAATAAACCAAGAAAAAAGGGTGATTTAATGCTTACCCCATTGGGTCGTGGAGGGAATTTGGAAAGACAACTTTGCAGTGTTTGGGCCCCAAACCTTTTAAAGGGGTTTTCCGCGTTCGCAGACATCAGGTTTTTATGGGGCCCCTCTCGGGGGGACGACCAACGAGAGCCCCACGTAACCCCTTTCGCGAAGGGGTTCCCCTCCAAACACGTTTCTTCCCTTTAAAAAACAAAAGGGGGGGAAATCCCCCAGGCCTACTAGAGGGGTTTTCCCCCCGCATTTGCCCCCGGGGGGCACAGAAAGTGAATTGAATGATGCGGGGTAAAGAGGGGTTTCTTGGTCAACTGACACGACCTGGTTTTGGGGTGAAACAGAGGGCTTCGAGTGCAAACAAAAAAAACAAAAAACACAAAAAAAACCTGACAGGGAAAAAGTTTCAGGGGGGCCGCCGCCCGCCGTATGTCAGACGGTCGTGCCACACATCGCGCACGCACGCACGCCGCACGCACGCTCGCACGCACGCACGCACCCCCACACCAACAACACCACACCACACACACACACCACACACCACACAAAACACACAACACCACACATGTACTTTAAAATTTTAAAAATCATTATTCTAAAACAAGAAAATCATGTTCAACACCCTTACCACGTATTCCATTTGCTTTACCCCCATTAAAAATGTTTAACGAATGTTGGTTTTAAAACCACAAGGAAAACGTTTGGGGGAAAAAAAAAAAAACAAAATCTGAGGCTGAAAAAGACATAGCAAAACTTGGGAAAATTCCATTGACTCAACGGACAAGCAGCGGTAACCCCACCCAATGTGATGAAGTATAATCTAAAAAAAAAGTAAGGATCGGAATAAACATACAGCAAACTAGGGGGGGGGGGGGGGGGGGGGGGGGGGGGGGGGGGATAAAAAAAGAAGAAAAAAAGGGAGAGTAGGTTGGATGAAAGACACATGTAGGGGGAGTAGCATTGGTGAAAACAATGTAGCGGAGACACGTTGGTTGA
>JAFLJL010012084.1:11394-18894 GCA_018398815.1 Conus ventricosus
AAACAACAACAAAAAAAAGAAAACCAAAACCAAAACGGGGAAAAAACGGGAAAAAAAAGGGGCCCAAACCCCGCGGGATCCCCAGAAGGAAGAGGGGGAAAGTGTTTTTGTGGGAATCCCTTTTTTTGCTTAAAGAAAAAACGAGTTGTTAAAACCCTTCCCCCCCCCTTTTTGCCCCCCTCCTTTCGGAAAAAAACTCGACGGGTGGCCCCCCCTGGGGGAAAATAAGGGTAAGGGCGCCCAAAAAACCCAAAAACAAACCAAAAAAAAGGGGGGGGCCAAAAAAAAGGGGGGAAAAAAGGGGAAGGAAAAAAGAAAAAAAAGACAAAAGACAGAAGAGAGAGAAGGGAGAGGAGAAAAAGAGAAAAGAGAAGCAGAGAAGGGGGAAAAGAGAAAAAAAAAAAAAAAAACTAATTAATAAAAAGGAAAAAAAAAAAAACAAGAAAAAGGAACAAGGGGAAAGAGGGGAAGAGAAAGAGAGCAGGAGAAGAAGGAAGGAAAGGAGGAAAGGGGAAGAAAACGGAGACAAGGGGAGGAAAAGAAAAGAAGACAGAAAACGAAAAGAAAGACAACAAAAAAAAGAAAAGAAAAAAAAAACAGAAACAGAAGGGAACAACGAAAGAAAAGAAAAAAAGAAGACAAGAAGAAAAGAAAAAAGAAAAGAAAAACGGGACAGACAGGGGAACAGAGAAAAAGAAACAGAAAAACAAAAAGAGAGAAGACAAAGACAGAAGCCAAAAGGAAGACAAAACGAAGAAAAACCCGAAAAGAGAAGAAAAAAACAGAGGAAAGAACAGAAGAGAGAAGAAAAAAACGGGAAAACAGAAGAAAAAAGAAAGGAAACAGTAACAAAGGGGAAAAAAAAGACAGAAGAAAGAAACAAAGAAACACGGGGAAAAACAGGAAAAAAAGCAAAGGACAAGGGACGGAAAAAGGGGGGGGGGGAACAAGGGGGGCAAAACAAAAAACAAGAGAAAGGGGGAAAGAAAAAAAGGGGACAGAAAAGGTTAAAATTGGGTGGGAAAAAACCCAGACAAACCCCAACAACAAAAAAACAACAAAAACCCACAACAACAACAAAAAACAAAAGAGAGAGGGGGGCCCGGGGGCAAAAGGGGGGAAAGGGAAACGAAAACCGCGACCAACAACAAAAACCCAAAAAGAAAATAAGGGAGAAGGAGAGAGACAGGAAAAAGGGACAGAGAAAACAAAAAAAGGACAACAGGAGAGAAAGAAAAAGGGACAGGAAGAAGAGGAGAGACAGAGAGAGGGGAAAAAAAAGGGGGAGGGGAAGGGGGGAAAAGGAAAAAGGGGGGAGGGGGGGTGAGGAAGAGAGGGGGAAAGGGAGAAGAAGAGAGAACAGAGAGAGGAGGGGAAAGACGAAAAGGGAAAAAGAAGAGGGAAGAGAAAAGGCAGAGAAAGAGAGGAGACAGGAGAGGGGGAAAAAAAAAAAAAAAAAAAAAACACAAAAAAACAGAAAAACAGGGAAAAGGAGAGACAGAGAGAGCAAAGAGAGGGGGAAGGGGGGAAGGAGAAAAGGGTGGGGGAGAAAGAGGAGAAAAGAGAAAGGAGGAGAGGGGGGAAAAAGAGAGAGAGAGAGAGAAAAGAGAGAAAAAAAAAGGGGGAAAAAGGAGGGAAGAGGGGGGGAGGAGGAGAAAAGAGGGGAAAAGGAGAGAAAGAGAAAAAGGGGAAAGGAGGGAAGGAAAAAGGGGGAGAGAGAGGGAGAGAGAAAAAGGAAGGAGAGACAGAAAGACATAGAAACAAAGAGAGAAAGAGACAAGCAAGACAAAAAGTTTATTTAAACCCTTTGGGCCCCCTAAAGGGGGAAAACTAAAAAACGTTGAAACCATTACCAAAAATTGTCTTCACTAAATTCCAATCGGAAGGGTTTAGCCAAGAATTACGAACTTTTTTTTTTTTAAACCCGTACAAAAACGTTTTTTTTTTATTTGCGAAAACAAAATATTTGAAGAAAGAAGGGGTCAAAGATTTAGCTGAAATACACGGTTTTTCTAAATCACTTAATTCAGGACAGTAAAGGACAAAAAATCCATTTTTTTGGATTCCTTTCAAAAGGACAAGTACTTACACGATCGTTTTAAAAGGTTAACGTGAGAAGTGCTAGACATTCAAATACCAAATTGAACTTGGTATATATTTTAAATGTCGCAATTTTCCATGGTCAAATACTTCGGTGCACAAGCATGGATTTTTAAAAATCTGTAAATATAAAATTTGCACCTTCAACATGGGTTCCATCTTTTTTAATGCAATCGATCAGGTTTGCGGAAAAAAAAAAAAACGAAAGAAAACATTTGTATCACCGCACCCTGATTCCCCATACAAAACCCAAAACCGTATTCATAAATTTTTGCCCTTACATCTAATCCTTTTTCTTTCCCCTTTGGGATCCACTCTACCGCTAGTAAGGGTTTATAAGGAATCTGTATGGTTCCATTTTTGTCATCCTAACCAGTAACGAATAATTTAACCCTTGAATTTTAATAAATCTAGAGACAGAGATAGATCAGAGAGAGACAAAAAGAGAGACAAAAAACAGAAAAGAAGGGGAAGAGTGGGAAGGAGAGAGAGAGGAGAGAGAAAGAGATAGAAAGAGACAGCGAGACAGAGAGGCAGAGGAGACAGAGAGGAAGGGAAAGGAGGGAAGGGAGAGGAGAGAGAGAGAGGGGAGGGAGAGAGGAGAGGAGGAGAGAGAAAAAGAGGAGAGAGAAAGAAAAGAGAGGGGAGAGAACCCAAAAACTCAAAACCAAAAAATTTATTTCTCAAGGGTAGAGATTTTGGCATGCCTTTTCTTCCTTTGCTATTCTACAACATTTAAATAAACAGACTGAAAATTTTAATAATGGGAGAAAAAAGAAGAATATAGCAACTTATAAATAACAATAACAATAGTAATAAGAATAATAATGATTTAAAAAAAATCCATTACAAATTACACAAACAAATCAAGACGTCGCGCGCGCTCCATGCCGCCCCACCCCAAACCCAAAAGCACGCCGCGACACCCCACCCACCCACCCCCCCACCCCCACCCACATCATACTGCCCATTTTTTCAGCTAATATAGAGGCAAGCAAAAAGTGGGCTTGAGCTAGATCAAAGGTTAGATTTATTGTTCAAGTAAATGTTTTTTGTATTGCTGTTTGAAGGACGGAGTGATTGACTTTATGGCAGAAGGAAAAAGGGGTTCCACACAGATGGACCAAAAAATGCAAAAATAGATTTGAAAAAAACAAGCGGAACGGGTAAAAGTATTATTGAATTATCGGTTGTTCCAAAATTTTGGGTAAAATCAGCAAAATATGTTGGGGCCCTGTTTGCGGACTTTAAACTTAGTACGCCTTTTATGATCAGTTTGGGTCTGCAGTGGTAGCACATTAGTTTTTCGAATTTTCCCGTGGTTGTAGAAACTTGTTTTGGAAAAATAGCTTAATTCCCGTTATGCTAAGTTGACTTTTTTTTTTTTTTACCGGCACCACCCTCCAGCAGGGACGCATAGTTGTGTGAGAAGCAAAGGGAGAGAAAAAGGAGAAAAGGAGAGACAGAGACAGAGAGGACAGAGAAGAGACAGAGAAAGAGACAGAGAAAGAGACAGGGAAAAAGATGAGTAAGAGAGAGAGAGAGAGGGGGGGAGAGAAAGAGAGAGAGAGGGAGAGAGAGAGAGAGAGAGAGAGAGGAGAGAGAGAGAGAGAGAGAGAAGAGAGAGAGAGAAGGGAGGGTGGGGGAGGGAGACAGGAAGGAAGAAGGCAGATACTGAAGAAGCAGCAGTCTTACTACAACGGTCTGTGTCATTCTTTTCGTCCACTTCCTCTTCCCCACCTCCCCCATTCCCCCCCCCCCCCCCCCCCCCCCCCCCCCCACTCCCACCCTCCCCCTGACAGATAGTTGTTAGTGCTTGGATGACGTCTGACCTTCCCGTGCATCCGCAGTACTGCTGGACCATTTCCTACTCTTGATGACTGGTTGCCTCCCTTCAGTCTGCAAGAGAGAGAGAGAGAGACAGAGAGAGAGAGAGAGAGAGAGAGAGAGAGAGAGAGAGAGAGAGAGAGAGAGAGAGAGAGAGAGAGAGAGAGAGAGAGAGAGAGAGAGAGACAGAGTTTCCCACTCGTGGGAATCGACCTTTCTCCAGGTTGACTGTTGGCGCCGATAGCATGGTCTAGCAAGGCGGTGTCTGGTTTGAGCTCCGGATGGTCGATTTTTGGCAGTACCCAGTCTGACTCGTAACTTACCCTCGTCTGTTGGTTCAAAGATGGGAACCCCTTCCTGTCTTCCCCAGCCAGCGTGTTGTCATCTTGCTAACTGTGTGTGGCGACTGTCTTCATGTCGACTTCTTCCATCCTTGCTTTCCATATCAACTGCATCGTTTTACTTGACGCTCCAGTTCGGCGAAGCGGTGGTAGGGTTCACCTTGGTGCTTCCTTTCTTTCACCTCTTTAGATCCTCCCTCTTGACTTGTCTCAGTCTGAAACGCCAGCGGTACAGCCTGGCTTGTTCTTTCCGCTTTATCCCAGAACCTCTTTTGTTGCTTCAATAAGTTTTCTGTTTCTTTTGAGGGTGTCAGTGAGATTGCTGATACCATTCCTCCCCCCCCCCCCCTGCTCAAGGCTGAATACAGGCAGTATCGGGATCTCTCAGCATCTCGGCCTAAATCATATACGTGAAATGCTTTGTATTCCTTCTTTCTCTTGAAGCAGATTGTCATGAGCAACAGGACCTTCTGGCAGTCGATGTTCGCTCTGGGGAAGATTCTGCGTTTTCTGCTTTGAGAGTCCTGGGTTAAACCTCCTAGGAGCGAGGATGTGGTAGAAATGGTTCTTCGTCTCGCTACGTCGTGTGTGCCTGGCCGTTCTTTCGGGGCGTCTTGAGTGGGAAGAGTGTACTTAGTGTCATGGTAAGCGTCAGGCTCTGGCAAACTCCACAGGTCTTTGGTATCATATTAGTCTTCCCTGTCCTAAAGCGTCACAGTGTCCATCCTCACTGAGTCTATATGTCCAGGCATACTTTAGTGTCCTGGTTCACCAAGAGGCCAAAGAAGACTTTCTGTGACCTCTCTTGACTGTGTTGTTCCTCACTCCTCGAAGACATCTTATTTGCTTCATCATCTTAGTCTTCAGCTGTAGGACATGTCTAGAACGCAGACATGTGATAGAGTAATTTTGCTGGGTATTGGCATTGAAATATTGATTGACCTTGCTTCCTTCTTTTTGTTACAAGAATGAAGCCTACTCCACGCAGACGTTTGCGGAGCGGGGAAGAGAGAGAGAAGAGAGAGAGAGAGAGAGAGAGAGAGAGAGAGAAGAGAGAGAGAAGAGAGAGAGAGAAGAGAGGAGGGGTGGCGGCAGACAGACAGACAGACAGACAGGGCTGAGGTGGAGGAAGGGTAAGTACTAAGAGAAAACAAGAGCAAATAAAGAAATAGACGAAAGAAGCGCGCGCGTGAGCCACACACACACACACACACACACACACACACACACACACACACACACACACACACACACACACACACACACACACACACACACACACACACAGCCATCCCCACATCACCTCCCATCTACCCCCAACCCCCCATCCCCCCCCCCCCCACACACACACACATACACACACATAGGCATGCAATTACCCCACTCACACGGTCACATGGTTTTACTATGTTATGGATCTCGCATGTGAACATTCAGCACATTCTTTACATTCACGAACAGCAGATAGCATTCCTTCACCACTCTGGCGGCAGGTAACCAGCAGATTATATGTTTACCTTTCGTCTTCTCGCACGCACCACATAGATAACGAGAAACAGAAAACGGGTTCCTTGCCGGATAGGACTGTGGTAGAGCGTGTTCTTTGTGTGATAGGGTTAGGGGGAAGGACTGCTTGTCTCATAGGATTAGGGAACAAGTTTCCTGCTAGAATTAGGGAAATCAGGTCTCAGTCTGATAGGATTATGCAAAAGGGTTCCTCGTCTGGTAGGATTGCGGATTTTTGTTCCAGACAGTATCGATGATAGAAAGGGGGTTCATTGTCTGATAAGATTGTGAATATGCTCTCGTGGGATAGGATTAAAGGATTATAAAAAAATACGTTCAGGTCAGCTAGGATCAAGGAAAATAGATTCTTTGCTTGATAGAATTGTGGGAACCGGGCTCCTTGTCTGACAGGTATTCGATATGGATTTTTTGTCTGGGGGATTCTGGTAAGATGGCAATGGTTGCCTGGTATTACAACAGAATAATGTCAATAGGTTTGTCTGTAGTCTGATTCACATTCCGAAGCTCGTTGGAAGGTAATTTTCTCGTTGGAGCTAAAAACTGGGCAGAAGCCATTCTTTCAAGAAGTCCACAAACCGAGATCCAATGCATGAATGCTGATTGAAAGAAATCAGCTCCCACGTACGTTATATCCCATTCCATGTTTTCGAAAAAAGAGTAGAACCACGTGTGCTAAGGGGATGGGTGATACCAAAATTGAATTAAACACATGCACACCGGTGTAATTTTTTAGGTGTAATCCCCGAAGAGGGAAAATGTGACTACCTTAAAGGTAGAAAAAGGGTCAAGCCGATGAATCACGGAGGTCTAGCTGATGACCCTTTTAAAGGTCTAGCAATGAACCTTGAAGGACTAGGTGTAAAACCTTGAATGTCTGGACGATGAACTTTCAAGGTCTACTGATTGAGCCTTTAAGGTCTAGCAATGAGCCTTGAAGGACTAGGTGATGAACCTTGAAGGTCTAGCCATAACCTTGAATGTCTAGACGATAACCTTGAAGATCTAGCGATGAAGAACCCTTGGAGTTAAAACCGATGAACCCTGAGGTCTAGCCAGATGAACCTCAGAATAGAGCCGATGAACCTTAGCGCTTAAGTCAGAAAGCTTATAGACTAGCCGATGATCCTTGAAGGTCTAGCCGAGGAATGTTGGAAGATCTACCCACTGACCTTGGAGGACTAGCAATGAACCTCAGAGGTCAAGCCAATGACCCTCGGGGTCTAGCCGATGAAAATTCAGAAGTCAAACGATAAATCTTGAAGGTCTAGCCAATGACCCTGGAGGCCTGCCGAGAACCTTGAAGATCTAGTCCATGAACCTCGGAGATCTAGCCGATGAAATTCAGAAGTCTAAACGATAAACTTGGAGGTCTAGCTAATGACCCTGGAGGCCTTGCCGATGAACCTTGAAGGTCTAGTCCATGAACTTCGAAGATCATGTCCATGAATCTCGGAGATCTAGCCGAAAAATTCAGAAGTATGGCTGATAAATCTTGAAGGTCTAGCTTCAAAACAAAAGGGGAAAAAAAAACACTTTCTTCTCTCTGTTATGGATATTGGTCTTTGTGTGGTAACATGTGAAAAAGGTTTTTTTAAAAAAAGGATTATGGAAAACCAAAGCCTCTGGCCCCCCCCCCCCCCCCTCCCCACTCGACTCAATCTCCCTACTGAAATTTAACGAGCAGGATATATCTTCCTCTTCTCTC
>JAFLJL010012084.1:21394-24107 GCA_018398815.1 Conus ventricosus
GCCACCCCCAATGTCCTTGCCTGTTTCTGACCAACCGGGTCACCTGACCATTGACCCCGTTATCCATCCCCCCCCCCCCCCCCCCCCCCCCCCCCCGATCTGCCAGATGCATGTCCCAGTCTGTTGTTTTGACACCTCTCCCCCTCCGATGCCTCCCCAAGACTTGGAGGGGGGGGGTACCCCCCTTTGCCCCCAGCTGCTCTCCCCCTTTTCGTTTACCTCCAGGGGATAACAAAAACCCAAGTGAAGCACGCTCTTAGCAAGCGCCCCGAACGGAAAGATAAAGGCAGGTATATTTTAACTAAAAGCGTGAATTGCCTGAAGGCAGATAAAAAAAAAACCCCGATCGAACACAAACCTACGAATCGGTTGTAGAGAGAGAGACTTTTAACCCCATTCATCAGAGAGGAATTAGGTGAAGATGGTGTGTGGTGGTGTGTAAGTCCGGGGTAGGTTTACGACTTGTGACAGTCCCCCCCCCGTACAAACTGGATGCTGCCAGAAAGAGCTCTATTGAGCTGTTGATACAGAGAGCGCCCAGTGCATGCGCGCACGCTGCCCCGACCGCACGCCCCACACACCCCACACACACACACATGCCACACACACCCCACCCCCCACCACCACCACCCATACCACACCAACAACACGCTTCCACCCACACAACACAAACACCAACCAACAGAAAAACAAAAGCCCGACGGCACACATATGCATGCGTGCACCACACCACACACACAACACACACACCCCAACACACAACACACCCCCACACACACCACACCACACACACAACACACACACACACACACACACACACAACACACACACAAACACACACACCAGAGAGAGAGAGAGAGAAGAGAGAGGAGAAGAGAAGAGAGAGAGAGAGAAGAGAGAGAGAACTCCCAAAATCAGAAAATCAGAATTTAAAAGTACGTCGGCTTTTGGGCCACAATACATGGAGGGAAAATGGAAAATAGGAGTGGGGGCTTGGGGAAGGGAGTCAAGGAGATGGGGGCAGCAGGAATGAGGAGGGGGTGGGGGAATGTGAAGGGAGAGGTGAAAAAGATAAATATTTCCACAGTTTCACATTCCCACAATCTTGCCAGCTCTCTAAACAAAATGTGTATAAAATTCCAAATGAAACTACTTTGCAAACAAAGCTACGCTACATGTGAAAGAAAAAGATCTATATATCATGAAGCACAAAATAAAATACAAATTTCGGGGCCGTAATAACACCAGCCATTTCGCTAAAATATAACCTTATTCTTTTTAATCGCAAAACACATACAAAACATTGTGCCATGATTCATACTCGTTGCTTTCAACAGAAACATTTACAGGCACTTCATTTAATCTTTAAAGAAATTAGTCGAAGGGCTAATACAGGCAACAATAAATAGAAATTTATGCTCATTCAACTTGACCCTCACAAAAATAAACAATATTTACTTTGAACAGATTCACTGTACCGAAAGGCACATTAATATTCGAGGAAGCACGTAAATCTTAACTGAGAAATGGCTACAAAGAAAAACAAAGAATCCCTGTCACAAATAACCTTTCTTTTCAAAAACAGTTTTAAAGCTCTGTAAGGCCTAAATCTATCCCATCTCTATAGTTTCGTTCCACTCTTGAATAAAAGAGAGAGAGAGAGAGAGAGAGAGAGAAAAGAGAGAGGGGAAAAGAGAGAGAGAGGAGAGAGAGGAGAATCAGACAAACAGACGGACAACAGACAAGAGTCTTACTGACTGAAACCAATGACTATCCACATGTTACCCAGCTGAACTGACTTGCATAAAATAAGATGAACTCACACACACACACACACACAACACACACACACACACACACACACAAAACACACACACACAACACACACACACACACACACACAACACACAACACACACATACACACACACACTCATGCATGTGCATGCACACACACACACACACATGCACACACACACACACACACACACACACACACACACACCACACACACCACATGCACACACACACACACACACACACACACACACCACACACACACACACACACACACACACACACACACACACACACACACAACACAACACACACACATACACACACACACACTCATGCATGTGCATGCACACACACACACAACACCACACACACACACACACACACACACACACACACACACACACACACACACACACACACACACACACACACACACACACACACACAAGCAATCAATATTCTCCAACTTTAGGGTTGGGGTTGAGACATTCATGTTTATACCATCAACCATTACAGGAAGCAGAGGATGAAATTCCTCCACCCACTTCTAACTATCCAAACCATGGAGACTAACAAAACCCAAGGACACCACCACACTCACAATATTTTCTTTCTTTGTTTCCCCCCCCCCCCCCCCCCCCCCCCCACTGACTCCTCTATCCCCTTCTATCACCCACCACTATCCCTGGTTTCACTTGTGACCAGCCACGGACACCAGACAGCTGACCGTCCACCTACTACCCCCTACCCCCCCCCACCCACCCCCACCCCACCCTCACCCCCCCCCCACCCCACCCCCACCCCCACCCTCACCCCTCCTTTATCCTGATCTGCCAGACGATCATGCTTGTGTGTGTGTGTGTTGTTTGTTTTGATGCCTCCTCCACCTACCTCCCCCCCATCCCCACCCCCAC
>JAFLJL010012101.1:0-19454 GCA_018398815.1 Conus ventricosus
GTTGTTTTGGCGGCGGCGATTTGTATTACTATCTAGCAATTTTTGTTTTGTGATTGTTTGCTTTTTGCAGTCTTTCATCACATTCGCCCAGCCTCAACACGTCCGGGACTTTTAGACTTAGTAACATACTTACTTGTGGGATGCTCTGGGGCGCATTCACTTGCGGAGCACTCACCTGTAGTACATTCTGCTCCTGCGGCATTGTCCTGCGGCGTCTTCTCGCTCATTTTTTTTATTGCGATAAATTTAATATGATCAAAATTAATATGATTAAAAGTAATGAATCCCATGATGAATGGGCATAAAAATGTCCCAAATCTGTAATACATATCACATGCAAGAGTTTCTAGTGACTTGTTTAAAACTGGATCTTGTGATAAGTCATATTTTAAATCTTTTCTGAATCAACCGGCGCCATCTTACTTACTAACTTAGCATATAGACTAATCATTGTCTGCCCTACCGATCTAACCATTTTGACCCTAGCGTGCTTCGTAACCTAGCGTAGTACTTCTCAACGTCTGAAGTAGACAATTGCTGAATCTGCTCAATACTTAGTTCAGTGCCTAAATACTGTTTAGTTTTTCCACACGCAGCTAGAGAGTATAATCTTTCTTTATGGCAGTGGTCTACGGAGTAGTCTGCTTGCTCCTCACACTTTATAGTTCGTCACAATCCATTTTTAAAACAATAAAAAATAATATAATACTTTTAAAACCATGAGTTTAACGCTGGTTAATTATGCAGTGCCTATCGTTGGTGTTATAGTCTATTCAACCCTTGCAAAATGTTTGTTAGGAATAAAACCGCCCAACATGGGAAAGATAGAAGATTCGCCAAAGCTAGTTGCAGCCTTATTTTTAGCCTTAACAACAAAGATTATATGATTAAAAAGCACATAGTCTTTCGTATTATGATTATTTTAATTATTTTTTTAGTTAATAAAAAGATGAGTGAAAAAAAGATTATCATACGATTTACCATTCTGCTGTAATTAGCGGCCTTAGTATAGGCTATAGCGGTGTTAGCAAAAAACATGTTTAAAATGAAGTCGGCTGACCTAGGAAGGTTAGACATTGAGGACGTTGTTAAGGTTATAGTTGTAATTACTGCAGGGATTGCCTCAAAAGACTTTCTTGTTACACAGGGGATTGTTCCAGAAAATGTTAGTTCATAGAAAGATTAATCTAGAAAATATTGATTTATAAAAGATGTCTGGAGTAGTTATGATGGTAGGAGGAGCTATTGTTAATGCCTTGGCCTTCTCTGGAAGCAATTATATGTTTAGTAAATTGCGGTCCGATGAAGAGAGAGAACATCATAACAAGGCAATAGAAGATTTAGCTAAGGCAAAAGACGCTTACGAGAAAAGACGAATTGCTCACTTAGACTTTATTAATAAAAAGTTAAGGAACAGGGACATGCAGAGCCCCATTTACAGACGTTGATGAGGCAATGAATGAGTATTACTTAGTGACAGGAAAAGAAGTTTCTAAACAACACCGCCTCCAGAACTGTCTGACTTTTATGAACCATCTGAGGAACAGAAAATAGCAGAAATTGGTTTTATTGTGGGTGCTATGGGAGCAATCTAAATTCTTGCACAAAAAATCAAAAAATACAATTAAAAATACAATTAAAATACAGTCCTTCTTATGGACAATGCGAAGTACAAATATATTATTCTCCTAAAGGGTATTGGAAAGGAAAGACTGCTATTGAAAAACTGAGTAAAGCTGCTAGAGTGTCTGAATCAGATGCGAAAGACTGGCTTTCAAAACAGGCAATTTGGCAAATATATCTGCCTGCCCCCAAAAGAATAATAAGGCCTAGATTTGTTAATTCAGTTCCAAATGACACCGCCCAGATGGACTTGCTGTATCTTCCACATGACAAAGTTAGAAGAAAAAAGTTTAAGTATGCTCTGACAGTTGTTGACATGGCTTCAAGATACAAAGACACTGAACCTTTAACGGATAAAAGCTCAACTGCTGTAGCTGTGGCTTTACAACAAATAATACATGCGAGGCCCATTAAAGTATCCTAGGATGATCCAAGTTGATGATGGAAAAGAGTTTTTAAAAGGGTTTTGTAAACCAGCTGTTTTAAAACATCATGTTACAGTTAAGAGAGGGATCCCAGGCAACCATCGATCACAAGCCCTAGTAGAAAACTTTAATAAGAATCTAGCTGAACGCCTGTTTACCTATCAATATCACAGAGAAATTATGGACACTACGAAGTACACTATGAAGTACAGAGAACGCAACACAGAATGGGTTAGGAGATTGCCAGCAGTCTTACGTGCCATGAACAATGAAGAATTTAAAGCAACAGGCCTTAAACCAGTAAACGCAATTAAATTAAAAAAATTAGCATTACTGAAGATGTGCAGGGGACTCAAAAACTCTTGCCGTTTGGACTAAAAGTAAGATACTTGTATGCTCCTGGAGAGGCAGAAGGCGATGTTAGATTAGAGCCACAGATCCTATATGGAGCGTAGACGTATATGAAGTTGAAAGAATTATGAAAACAGACCCTCCCGTGTATTATTTAAGAGAGACTCTTTCTTCTAGCGGGGCTACTACGTCTAAAAGGCCTGCCCCTAAAAGATCGTTTGTTCGTGAAGAGCTGCAAATTGTCCCGCCAAACACAGTGAGTTAACAAAAAAAATAGTGTTTGTTAAACTTATTTTTTTGGCCTATTTTTGGGTTAACCGATCATGTTTTGTTTTTCAATGTTCCCTTTAATTGCATCAGTGTCTACCTGTCGCGAATAAACGTCTTTCTCCACCTTTGAAGTTCAATTTTTGTCGTCTATAATCCTCACCATGGGCCATAAGCTTCTGAAATTCTTCGTCTGTTTTTTTCTTGTAGATTTGCTTATTCTTAACCCAAATGAAAAAAATTTTTGTGATGTTTTGGGCACAATGGCATTGTTTTTGTAATTTAGGGTTTTTTTTTAAAACAGCACTTACAATCTAGCATTGCGCCAAAACCTATCGAGACTCCTAATGCAAAAGGGCGGGGTACCAAACCCCGGGGAGCTAAAACGAAATGAGACCCAGCACTTACGCTAGCTACGGATGAGCCGTAATTACATAAGAAAGAGTATTAAAAAGTTTTAAAAAATTTTTTTTTTTTTTTCTGTAAACTTATACTTATCCCGTCCCCTTTCCATTTTTTTAAAGTTCAGTTATTTGCTTAACCTAAACTGTTGAACCTCCATTTTTTAAAAAGTTTTTTTTTAAAAATTAATTTTATACATTCCTTAGTAACCTTTTGGCACATTCCCAAAAACAGATAAACGCATAAAATCCAAACTTAATGAAAAAAGTCGAGTCTGTTAGTTTGCTTTGAACCTTATGAAACCTTGTCGGATGATGCAAGGGTGTTTATTTCTTCTCGTTTTTGAATAACAAAACGGCTTAAAAGGGGCACCAAGTTTTCAGCCTTTTTTTTGTCACTCATCATTCTCTTGCCCATGATGGGCTTTTGGGGAGATGAGAGACACCCAAAGCCAGGCACCGCCCCCCGGCCCTGTCCTCTCTGTCGCATCACGTGGGGCCCATCCACCTGGCCCATTTTTTTGATTTTGTCCATCCGCTTGGCTTGTCGTCCCTTCGTTGCCCCCTTCCCCGGTGCCCTGGAGACTTTTTGGGCAGGAATTGTGGCGAAATACTCCCCCCGGGGGAACCAAAGCTTCCCTTTTTTGACTGTTGCCAAGGGGTTTTTGGGGGCCTGCAAGTGGTTTTTGGTCCCCCAAAGGTCTTTTTGTTTGGGTCTTCCCAAGGACCCCGAGCAAGCGCCTGAACTTTATTTCAAACGTTGGTTTTCTCTGGTGGCTCTGCTTCATGGTCCGCTTTCGCAGCCATACAGCAGGATGGACGCACCAGGGCCTGTACACTTCTTTTGTAGGAATGTTCCCTGCTTTTCCCAATTTTGTTTGCTTTGCCATTGTGCTGTTGCGACGCAAGTCTGGTTTTGATTCTTTTGTAAGCGACCGTTTTTGGTGGAGTGGCCCAAAAGGTATTTGAAAGCGCCCACTTCTTCAAGCTGTTGTCCTTTCATGTAATTTCAGCATGGGTGTTGGTGTGCTGTTGAAGGCTTTGCTTTTCTGTGCTCCTTCCTTCCATATGCCCCTGCCCTTTCTTCCAGTCTCTTTGTCAGGTCTTGAGTTTTCGTTGCTCCCTCCCATAGGCGATGCCCTCTGCGACCCAGATTATTGATATTCTTCCTCCGATGGAGACAGTGGGTGGAAGTAGGGGGGTTTTCACGCAGATTTTTCCGGGAAGAATTAAACGTACGGGGATAGCGGCGGGCCTTGACGGCTCCAACTGTGGTTTTAAAGTAGCCCCCTTTTGGTTGTTGAGGGGGGACTGCGCTGCGGGCGGTGTTATACAGCGCCGGGAGGTTTGGACGAGACCCTCCTCATGCCAAACTTTCTGAGCACTTCCCAGCCCTTGTGCCCCAGCCTTCAAACGCTTTCTAAAGTAATGAAGTTGTGGAACAGGTTCTTGATGTTTAGATTTTCCCATCAGTACCCGGCAGGGAAGATTGTTCACTGTGCTTCTGCCGCCCTGAACCCGTTGTTCTTCGCCAGGGGTTTTTTTTCCGCCTCTTTTTTCGTCGATTTAAATAAACCGAGCATGATTTTACTGGTGGGGCTAATGAGACTTTTGTTTTGTAGTTTTGGCATGGGTAGATTTCCCTTTTTTGGGAGGGGGATGGGAGTGTTGAGTCCATTCTGTGGGGCCCCTTTTTGTCTCCCCCGATCTTCTGACAAATCGATGTTTCAGGTGACCAATTCCCTTTCCCCCCATGTTTGAGCAGCTCTGCGGAAAATTTTTCGCTCCCCGTGATTTCCCTGCCGGAAGGGTGCCGAGGGTTCCCACTTTTCTCTCATCACGGGGGAGTGGTGAGGATTCCTTGAGGTGTTAGTCCCCCTTTAAACAGACTGCGTTGCGTATAGGGTATTGTAAGTTTTGGCGTACTGTGTCCATTGTTCAAAACAGGGGCCTGTCAGCAGCCCCCCTGGGTATCCCCCTGACTGACGATTGTTTTGCTGCGTCAGGTCAGACAAATGGTCGCTACTGGAAAACTGTAAGCCCCTACTACCCGTCAGGTAGGAATTGGGGAAAGGGGTTTGGGGCCACCCCGGTTAACCAAAACCCCCGAAAAATATGAGGTAAACCCCAGCCGCAAAATACGGGTCGGCCGGGGGCCCGGGTTCCAACGCCGCGCTTCCCACTGAAGCCCAGGGTGGAATGAAAAGTCATCTGGGGGAAAGACATACAAGCTGCCAACTGAGAAAATTACCATTGGAACCCGGGAAAGTTCGTACCCTCCATCTCGGCCCGTAAAAGAACTAGAGCAGAGCGAACTTACCAATGGGAATTGTGGGGATGTCGGAAGTAAATGGGGGCTTTGGAAAACAATACAGAGAAGGAAAAAGATGTGGTCGTGGGGAAAAGTCACTACATAAAAAGGGGAGTTTCATGTACGCAAAAATCACTGGATGATCTTGAGCTGCACACCGTTAACGCAAATAAACGCATTCGTGTGTCGCCAAAACCCAAAAACATCAACATCATACGGTGTTGCTCCCCAAATACCAGCCCCGAAATCGGCGGAGGGGAAAATTTCGAGAAAATAGAAGAAACCCTCAGAAAACCCCCAAAAAGAATCTCTAGTCAGGGGGCTTCAAGCCAAAATCGGCCCAGATGCCCCCAAAGAAAGGGCTGGGAAAAGTGGGTCAAAACGGCAAGGGGGAAATAAACGCGGGGGGCTTTGCCCTGGGTTTGCCTGCCCCCCCCCCCCCCCTCACCATTGCCCAAAACCCCCTTTTTCCCCCCCAAAGTCAAGAAAAAACCTGGCTGGCCGACGGAATGACTCAAACCCCAAACGACTTTGCCTCACTCCGCGGCGCTTCAAAACAAGCATCAAAAAAGCAAAAAGAGGGCTACCCGGGGCTGAATAGGCAGCGACCACGATCTCGTGCTGTCACAAAGAAGACAAAATTAGAAAAAGTACCCAAACCCGCGCAGCCAGCATCAAGTTTTACCTGGGAAGAAGTTAAAAGACCCCCGGGGAAAAAGAGGGATTCCAGGACAGTCGGGGGGGGGGTTGGCCTCAACCTCCTGGACAATGACATCAAGACCCCCAAACAGCCCAAAGAGGCAGTCGCGAAACAGCAGGGGGTACTTGGGCGCAAGGAAGAAAACCCCCAAACTGGACTCAAAAAATCCCTTTACCTTCGACAAAAGAAAATCACTGAAGAATCGAAAATTCCGCCCCGAAAAAAGCCGCCAGTATCGAAAAGCCAACAAACCCTTTTAAAGAAGGAAAAAAATTGAAGCCAAAAAACTGGATCAATAATCGTGCGAGAACAAAACGAGAAAGGCATGGAAACGGGAAAACAGCAAACATGCCTTCACCACACTGAAAAACATTATTTGTATGCCTTCATAAACGCATTTTGGCAAACTAGTATCGCCCTCCCATGGAGTAATAATAGCGAAAAACTAAGCGTCATTTGCCTAGGTCGTGATTTCTGCGTTGGGGGTTAAAATTCTAAGCCTAACGGTGTCACCCCCCACTTCAGCTAAGGACTACTTTCTCTGTAGCATTTTCCAGAACCCTCGCCTTAGTTAATCAATCTGCTTTTATGTTGTGTTCCTGGGACAGGCTAAAAGATGGGTCCTTCATATAAGGCTTTTCTAAAATTGTTGATCTAATCAAAGTATACATTGGGGGCTTCGTCGTTCAAACTTTAAAATTCCAGTCAATTTCAGGAAGACACCCGCCCATAGCATTCTCTCCTTTTCGAAGTTTTGTAATTACGTTTGCCAAATCGTTGCCTCTTAAATTTTTTATCTCTCTCTAGGGCCAGGCATGCTGCTGCGTTTTTTGTATTTCAATTTCGTTCCGTTTGTAAACCCCCGTCATCGTGTATTCAAAATTCCATAAACATGTCCTGGCACTCCTAATAGATCAAACTCAGTGTGTCTGCATCGGTCTTTTAGCTCTACTGCAGTGCAATTTAGGAGCTAGCTTGCTTTTGATTCTGCCCCCAGAATTCTTTTTATAATCTTCAAAATTATAAAACAAATTGTATATAAGCCATTCAATCTAACAAACTTACAATAAACAAAGTTATGAACTGGGGGGTCAGTCCGTAAGCCTAGCTTAGCGTCGCTTAGATTTTTCTAACTGCTCTTTTTTTTTTTTAGGGCTCATCTTTGTCCCTTATTCTCTAATTTTCACTTAACATTCATCACAACTATCTTTATCCTTAGTGTAAATAATTACAACCGATTTTAACTGCGATCGAAAGTCGTTAAGACAGCATTATATTTTTGAGTTAAGAGCACCCCCACAAAACTAAGGCGTGGCGGTCCGCTAAAGGCTCGCTTTACAGCAGCTTTCTTTTTTTTAACAATGTCTCGTTCAGCTGAAACAGTCAATCAATAATAAACATTGTTTCCGTTCCCTCAAATAGTCTACTAGTAATGTTCATCAACAGTCGCTCAGTTTGTCGCTAGGATCACTTAAAAATATATTCTCGTCTGTCCAAATAAACTTCTTTCATTGCAAGACCGTGTTGTGCTTAATGGTTGTGCAGAATATAACAATGTGTCGTAATGAACCTGTATATTGTTTGTAACAAACATCAAGTAACGAAGACCGTTTTCCCACACCCAGTAATCCCGCAGAATAAGAGAAACAGTGCGGATCTTTAGAAGAACCTTAAAACTATCCATCTGTTTTTATAAGAATCTTTCTTCTACATTTTAATAAGCCACCGTCTTTTAGCCTGTTTTCTTCAATGTTTAACCTGAGCATCCAAACCATCCAAACCTGTAATTTTTATTGGGCGTTTCCCGTCTGCTTTCTTGTAACATATTTATTTTTTTCCCTCTAGCCCTACCCTTTCTCCACTTCCAAACAATCTATGCGTCAAATGTGGATCTAAAAACCAGCCCACAGCCCCCTATTTGGTTATTAAGTAGTCTTCGAGTTCTTACATCCTAAAGGCCGAAGTTTATTTTACAAACGCGATCAATTCAGGATATCTTTGCCTACTCCAGCAAACCAACTTTTTATTTCATCAAAGAGTTGGTAAGGTTAACAAGTCCACGACCCGAATACAACTGATCAGACTAGCCATTTATTGCACAGTTCACACCTTACTCAATTTTTGGATTATCAACCGCTTCAGGATTCTCTCTGAAAAGGAGTTGTTTCTTCAGTAAATAAGAATAAAATTCCTTTTAAAGGCCCTCAGAGGACTGATTTAGATGTCTGGTTCCAGAGAGTGTCTCGCAAGTTATCTATATTCTGTAGCTGGAGTGGATATCACTCTTTCATACTAAATAAAACTGTTTTATTTTTATACTGAGTTAAGATTGTTCTGGCCAGTTCGGGGTTAGTAACAACCATCAAACTCAAGAGAAATGTCGCTGACTGTGTATTTAGCTTCAGGGTCTTCAGACAGACCGACAGACCGGACTCGCTAGGAATAAACTGTCAGTTCATAAGAACGTTTTTCTTTAAGTGCACCTTGGTCAATATGGCTATGCGTCTTCTTTAACGCTCAAAAATCTAGAGGGTGCAGAATCTGTTGCCAAATGCTTCTGCTACAGCTTCATCTTTAGCATCGCCTTTGCATCCTCTGCTTTAAGCGTGCTTGAGACCGTATGGGCTTTGTAATTCCCTGATAAACTTTCTCTTTCCTATCTTTTTTAGCAGCCATAGATCAGTAATACAGGGCAAAAATGTCTGCCTCGCTTAGTACACAGCTTCTCTGCCCTCCCAGTTTGATTGCCATATGTATTAACAATTGCCCTGCCTAAATTAGCAACAACGTCGCATTAGGGTCTATCGATTTAAATCTATTTGAATGCTAGTTTAGAGTGCTGGAATCTACTAACCTCGCCAGCGCCACGATCAGGGAACTAACTATTACAGTTTGTCCAGGCTAAACTGTTGATGGAGTCTTTACAACTCGTAAATGGTCTGCTTAACCTCTTACGCCATGGGGTTCCTTCTCTTTTTGTATGGCTCGATGGTCCACAACCGTATGAGATCATTATTTTTATAAAACCAAAAAAGAATATAAATAAAAAATATGGCTGAGATGTTGGCGCGCTTGTCCTTATTGCAGCGCCGGAAAGAGATCTGCCAGGCTCTTCATTTGCCGAAGAATGCAACAGAATTCGTTCTTCATTGCGCGAAAGAACTTGAAAGCAGCAAGGCAGAAGGTTCTTCAACCCCTTCATCGAAGAAGCGAAAACACCCCCTTTCAGTAGCGCATCTCATGCAGAAACTATTAACAAATAGAAATTAACTCTTCTACCTACGCTTAGGGACTAGAGCCGCCAGCACGGTCCTAGTCCTTGGATATTAGATTGATAACAAGCAACAACTGTATATAAGACTAGCAGAGGAAATTTTGGTACGAGTTACTACAAAAAAAAACCACAGGGGGGGGGGCCGACCCAACTACGTTTTTACAAACTAAACACAATTAGACAGAGGATCCCAGTGTTTCTGACCAAAGGCGATTAAACATTTTAACCTTTAAGGCCTGAGGCTGTTAGTCTTTTACAGAACTGGGCGGAGTTTGCCAACACGATCTGAAATAGAACTGACCTCTTTTCTGCGAGTTAGGTCCAAGAGCCGATGAAGAATAGCAGATTGAAACGGTTTTAATGCGGAGACCACCGTTAAACAACCAATTAAGAATCTCCCTTGCCTATGCGTTGAACTCCTGGGGCTTCTTACTGTGCTTACGGACCACTACGGGGGGGGGTTGAACTAACAAAACATTTGCACAACTTGGTGAGCTAGATAGAGAGCTAGAAGAGAAAAAAATAAGCTGCTGATGCAGCTGCTAACAATTTAGGGCGAGAAGAAAAGGTTCTAATACCGCAGAAAATACAGGATATAATGATAGAACGGGCGGCTAGGTTAGAAATGTGTCTCCTAAAGAGCGCAGCTAGCATCAAACAAACAGCCTCAGAGATAGAAATATACCCCGGAACACTTTATGAAAATACTACGCTAGCAGGAAAGAATAAGGCCACTGTTCAGGGAACAGGGCTTACAAATAGTTAGCATATTAACAGCTGTATTGGGTTTGCTATCTCTACACCGTTTATGCTTTAAAGTAGCGCGCCAACGGGCCAGTAGCTCCTCACGCCTCAGGCCTGGTAACAGTTGGCTAGAAAACCCCTTGCATATCTAGCAAACTATTAATAGAGTTAGCCGCCACAAGCGCTTGATGCTCTGCCCTGGCATAATAGGCAGTGTTGTTAGTTGGGTTTTGCTTACTCTAGGCAAAGTTGCGGTTCTATGGCTGACATCTGTGGACGTTAGGAGTGCTAGCTGCTGGATTAATTTTTAGTGACATCCAAGTATGGGCTAATCCGTAAAAGTTAAAATACAACAAGGGCTGTCTTTTTCATCGTATGACTGTCCAGTGGCGGGTAGATCAAACAGGTGGCGTGCTTTCTGGGCTGCTTTTTGGCTGTGGGGCGCTTATAACTGTTGGTGGATCGCTTTCTGGGGTGTTTACAACTGGATCGCTTTTTCGGGCTAGGTACTTTCTTTAAAATGGTGGGGCGTGCCTTGTGTTTAAGCAATTTAGTTTTGCCCTTTTAGTTTTGGCGTCTCCGGCTATGAGGATTTCATTCTTATAATTCTGAATCATGCCACTCTGCAGTCTAAGGTCAGCGGGTAGCCTGTATAATCCATTGCTACACACCCACGTCAACCTTTGACTAGCATGTGTACGAAACGATCTTGATACCATTGTTTCTGGCAGGCAAACTCAACAGCACAGCGTTAAATAAGCATCTTCAAATTAGTACGACATTGTTTTCTGGCATCCACGCCTGTCGATTGATCCACTATGCTAGACTTAGTCTGAGCTGTGCTCTACTAGACACCACCCGTCTGTCCGTCTGGAGTCATTTAAGTCTTTGCACTCCAGCATTGATAGGCCTACCCTTTCCTCTAAGATAAATGTTGCCCAAGCCTTTGGATGTTTTTGTTCTATGGATCCCACATCGACTTGTGCGTTTTGTTGGGGAACGAGGGTGTGCCGGGCAGTAGTCTAAGTATATCTCTTTTGCACCCCACAAATCAATGTCTAACAATGATAGCCCGGTCTAACTTTTGTGCCTACAGTCCCGTGAGGGTTTAATGTTAAATTCGTTGCAGATTCTTTCATTGGCATTATGTCCCATTGGGCTGTTATGGCTTAAACGCGTTGTCGTTAGGGAGGGGCCTTGTAGTTCCGTTAGTTTCGTCTGAACTGGTAATACAACCTGAAAGTTATATACCGCCCTTACTACCAGATTGGGGTGGTTTAAAGGTTTGCATACTGACCACCGCAGCCAGTAGTTGCGCCAGTAATGGCAAAACACTTTTTTTTTAACAACCAAAACAAAACTGATTCTGGAAAAAAAGCCATAGGGTGGGGAATGCCCATGCTGATGGCACTCTGTCGCTTTTCATGGCGCGATATTTAAATATCATAAGTTATGGATTTGCAAGCCTAACTTGCAAGCAATGATCATCTTCTGCCCAGGTTACTCCCTATGCTGAAGTCTCAAGATTTGTGGGTTATATAAAACGCTCCTACATCGTACGTGGCGCTTTCGTTCTATTTAAAAGGTTCCATATTTTTTCAATTAGTTTTTTCACGTTATAAAAAGGATGCTCATCTATCTACCCAAACAAACTCCGTGCTGCCACAATGAAGTCAAATTGAAGAAAAGTACCAACCTGCGCAGCCACGCATCAAGTTTGACCTGGAGAAGTTAAAGACCCAGAGATAGAAGAGGCTTCCAGGCACAGCTCGGGGGCGGTTCGCGGCACTCAACCTCCTGGACAATGACATCAACGACCTCACAAACAGCTTCATGAGGCAGTCTGCGAAACAGCAGAGGAGGTACTTGGGCGACAGAGGAAGAAACACCAAGCATGGATCTCAAACGACATCCTTGACCTCTGCGACAAAAGAAGATCACTGAAGAATACGAAAAATTCCAGCCTGAACAAGCCGCACAGTATCGAAAAGCCAACAACCTTGTAAAGAAGGAAATGATTGAAGCCAAAGAACAATGGATCATAATCAGTGCGAGAACATCGAGAAAGGCATGGAAAAGGGAAACAGCAAACATGCCTTCACCACACTGAAAAACCTTTATTTGTATGCCTCTAATAAACGCATGTTCTGGCAAACTAGTATCGCCCTCCTTGGAGTAATAAATAAGCGAAAAATCATCGTCATTTGCCTAGTAGTGATTTCTAGCGTTGGGGTAAATTCTAAGCCTACGGTGTCACCCCCCACTTCAGCTAAGGACTTCTTTCTCTGTAGCACATATTCAGAACCTCGCTTAGTTATTTCATCTCTTTTTCTGTTGTGTTCCTGGGACAAGGCTAACAAGAATGGGTCCTTCATTTAAGGCTTTTCTAAAATTGTTGTTCTTATCATAGTATACATTGGGGCTTCGTAGTTCAAACTTTAAATTCCAGTCAATTTCAGGAAGCAACGCCCAAGCATTCTCTCTTTTATGAAGTTTGTATTCACGTTTGCCAAAATCGTTTGCTCTTAAATTTCTTATCTCTTCTAGGGCAGGATGCTGCTGCCGTTTTTGTCTTCAATTTCTGTTCGTTTGTAAACCCCGTCATCTGTGTATTCAAATCCATAAACATTTCCTGGCACTCCTATTAGATCAAACTCAGTTGTGTTGCTAGGTCTTTTAGCTCTACTGCAGTGCATTTAGGAGCTAGCTCTGCTTTTGATTCTGACCCCCCAAGACTTCTTTTTATAATATTTAAATTATAATAAACAAATTGTTATAAGCAATCTACAATAAACAATCTACAATAAACAAACGTATTGAACTGGGGGTCAGTCCGTAAGCATAGCTTAGCGTGCTTAGATTTTTCTAACTGCTCTTTATTTTTTTTAGCTCATCTTTGTCCCTTATTATATAATTTTCACTTAAACATTCTTCAAAACTATCTTATTTCCTTAGTGTAAAATAATACAACCGATTTAACTGCGATCGAAAGTCTTTTAAGACAGCATTATATTTTGAGTTAAGAGCCACACACAAACTAAGGCGTGGCGTCCGCTAAAGCTAGCTTTGACAGAGCTTTTCTTTTTTTTAACAATGTCTCGTTCAGCTGAACAGTCATCAATAATAAACAGTGTTTCAGTTCCCTCAAATAGTCTATAGTAATGTTCTAAACAGTCGCTCAGTTTGTCGCTAGGATCAACTAAAAATATATCTCGTCTGTCCAAATAAACTTCCTTTCTTGTAAGACTTGTTGTGCTTAATGGTTGTGCAGAATATAACAATGTGCTCGTAATGAAACCTGTATATTGTTTGTAACAAATCAAGTACGAAGACAGTTTTTCCCACACCCAGTAATCCCGCAGATAAGAGAACAGTGCGGATCTTTAGAAGAAACTTTAAACTATCCATCTGTTTTTATTAGAATATTTCTTCTACATTTTAATAAGCCACGTCTTTTAGCCTGTTTTCTTTCAATGTTTAACTGAGCATCACAAACCATAAAAACATGTATTTTTATTGGGCCGTTCCCGTCTGCTTTCTTGTAATATTTATTTTTATACCATCTTGCCTACCCTTTCTCCACTTCCAAACAATCTATTGTCAAATGTGGATCTAAAATCCAGCCACAGCCCATATTTGGTTATAAGTAGTCTTCGAGTCTTACATCATAAAGGCGAAGTTTTTTACAAACGCGATCAACTTCAGGATATCTTTGCCTACCTCAGCAAACAACTTTCTTATTTCATCAAAGTGTTGGTAAGGTAAAAGTCCACGACCAGAATACAACTGATCAGACTTGCCATTTATTGCGCACAGTCAACCTTCTCAATTTTTGGATTATAAAACGCTTCAGATTCTCTCTGAAAAGGAGTTGTTTTTCAGTAAATAAGAATAAAATTCCTTTTAAAGACTTCAGAGACTGATTTAGAGTATGTTCCAGAGAGTGTCTCGCTTGTTTCTATTTTCTGTAGTGGAGTGTATAACTCTTTCATAATAAATAACTGTTTTATTTTTATACTGAGTTAAGATTGTTCTGGCCAGTTCGGGGTTAGTAACAACATCAAACTCAAGAGAAATGTCGCTGACTGTGTATTTAGCTTCAGGGTCTTCAGACAGAACGACAGAATCGCTAGGATTAAATGTCAGTTCATAAGAAAGTTTTTCTTTTAGTGCACCTTGGTAATATGGCATATGCGTCTTAACAGCTCAAAATCTAGAGGGATGCAGAATCTGTTGCCAAATGCTTCTGCTACTGCTTCATCTTTAGCATCGTCCTTTGCATCCTCTGCTTTAAGCCTGTGCTTGAGACCGTTGGGCTTTGTATTCCCTGATAAACTTTCTCTTTCCTTTCTTTTTTAGGCAGCCATAGATCAGAATAAAGGGCAAAATGTCTGCCTCGCTTAGTACAAAGACTTCTCTGCCTCCAGTTTGATTGCCATATGTTTAACAATTGCCCTGCCTAAATTAGCAACAACAGTAGCATTAGGGTCTATCGATTTAATATCTATTTGGAATGCTAGTTTGAGCAGTGCCTGCATTATAACATCGCCAGCGCCAAGATCAGGGAACTTAACTATTAAAGTTTGTCCAGGCTCAACTGTTGATGGAGTATTTACACTAGTAATGGTCTGCCTTATACCTCTTACGCCATGGGGTTCCTTCTCTTTTTCTGTATGGATCGAGGTCACAACCGTATGAGTTCATTTTTTTATTAAAACAAAAAAGAATATAAATAAAAAATATGGATGAAGATGTTGGCGCGATTGATCCTATTGAAGAAGAAGAAAGAGATCTGCCAGGCTCTTCATTTGAAGAAGATGAAACAGAATTAGTTCCTTCATTGCGGCGAAGAACTTGAAAGAGCAGCAGAAGTTCTTCAACCCCTTCATTAGAAGAAGCAGAAACACCCCCTTCAGTTAGCGCATCTCATGCAGAACTATTAACAAATAGAATTAACTCATTCTACATAAGCTTAGGACTAAGCCGCCAGAGGTCATAGTCCTTTTGATTTTAAGATTGATAAAAGCAACCATCTGTATATAAGAACTAGCAGAGAAATTTTGTAAGAGTTACTACAAAGCCAGACCCAACTAAGTTTTTAAAACTAAACACAATTAGACAGAGGATCCCTGTTTCTGACCAAAGGCGATTAAACATTTTAAATTTAAGGCCTGAGCTGTTAGTCTTTTACAGAACTTGGGGCGGAGTTTGCCAACACGATCTGAAATAGAAATGACCTCTTTTCGAGAGTTAGGTCCAGAGCAGATGAAGCAATAGCAGAAATTGAAACGAGTTTTAATGAGGAGACACAGTTAAAAACAATTAACGATTCTCCATTGCCTATGCGTGAAATCCTGGGGCTTAATGCTGCTCTACGGACATAAGGGGTGAACTAACAAAACAATTTAGCAAAACTTGGTGAGCTAGATAGAGAGATAGAAGAAGAAAAAAATAAGCTGGCTGATGCAGATGATAACAATTTAGGGCGAGAAGAAAAGGTTATAATACAGCAGAAAATACAGGATTTAATGATAGAAAGGGCGGCTAGGTTAGAAATGCTGTCTACTAACAGAGCGCAGCTAGCATCACAAACAAACAGAATCAGAGAAAACTATAAACAGAACACTTTATGAAAATACTACGCTAGCAGAAAGAATAAGGACTCTGTTCAGGGAACAAGGGATTACAATAGTTAGCATATTAACAGCTGTTGGGTTTTGCTATCTCTACACTCGTTTATGCTTTAACAGGTAGCGCGCCAACAGGCCAGTACTCCTCCAACGCCTCAGCCTGGTAAAAGTTGGATTAGAAAACAATTGCATCATCTAGCAAACTTATTAAAGAAGTTAGCAGCCAAAGCGCTTGATGCTCTGCCTGGCATAATAGGCAGTGTTGTTAGTTGGGTTTTGTCTACTATAGGCAAAGTTGCTGGTTATATGGCTGACCATCTGTGGACGTTAGGAGTGCTAGCTGCTGGATTAATTTTTAGTGAAATAAAGTATGGCTAATCCAGTAAAAGTTAAAAATACAACAAGGGCTGTCTTTTCACTAGTATGACTGTCAGTGCGGGTTAATCAACAGGTGGCGTGCTTTCTGGGCTGCTTTCTGGCTGTGGGCGCTTATAACTGGTGGTGGATCGCTTTCTGGGGTTTTACAACTGGATCGCTTTCTTCAGGCTAGGTACTTTCTTTAAAATGGATGGGGCGGGCCTTGTGTTTAAGCATTTATTTTGCCCTAAGTTTTGGCCGTCTCCAGCTATGAGGATTTCATTATTATAATTCTGTATCATGCCAATCTGCAGTCTAAGGTCAGAGGGTAGCATGTTAATCCATGGCCTACAACAAAGTCAACCTTTGACCTAGCAGTGTAAGACGTCTTGATACCTTTGTATGCTGGCAGGCAAATCAACAGCAGAGTTAATAGCATCTTCTAAATTAGCTAGAAATTGTTTTCTGGCATCAAAGCCTGTAGATTGATCCACTATGCTAGACTTAGTCTGTGCTTGTGCTCCTAATAGACACCAAACGTATGTCCGTATGGAGTCATTAAGTCTTTGCACTCCTGGCATTGTTAGGCCTTCACTTTCATCTAAGATAAATGTTGCCCAAGCATTAGGATGTTTTTGTTCTATGGATCCCAATCGAACTTGTGCGTTTGGTTGGAAAGAGGTGTGGCCGGGCCAGAGTCATAAGTATATTCTCTTTTTGCACCCCAAATACAATGTTCCTAACCCATGATTGCGGTCTAACTTTGTCTAAAGTCAGTTGAGGGTTTAATGTTAAATTCGTTGCAGATTCTTTCATATGCATTATTGTCCATTGGGCTGTTAAATGGATTAAACGCGTGTCGTTAGGGAGGGGCACTTGTAGTTCAGTTAGTATTCGTCTGTACTGGTAATAAACATGAAAGTTATATACTGCCCTTACTAAAAGATTGGGGTGGTTAAATGGTTTGCATATGAAACACCGCAGCCAGTAGTTGCGCAGTAAATGGCAAAATTTAACTGATTCTGGAAAAAAGCCATAGGGTGGGATGACCATGCTGATGGCACTCTGTCGCTCTTTATTGGCGGATTTAAATATCTAGTTAGTGGATTGCAAGCCTAACTTGAAAGCCATATGATCCATCTTCTGCAATGGTTAAATTGCTGAAGTCTAAGATTTGGGGTTATAAAACGCTCCTACATCGTAAGTGGCGCTTTCGTTATATTTAAAAGGTTCCATTTTTTAAATTAGTTTTTAACAGTTATAAAAAGGATGCGCATCTATATAACCCAAACAAAACAAACGTGTGCCTTTAACGTACCCAATTGACATAGGCGCGGTAATTATAGGGTTGCCCTTAGAGAAATTGGGTTTAAAGTTATGTGGGCTAACATATCTGAAAGGCTCAAAATAACTGGATTAATGTTAATGACGAACAAGGCAATCAAGTAAGTCATATAACAATACCTGATGGCTACTACAACTTTTGTTCTTTAAAAGAAGTATTGGCGAATATAGTATATTGTTAACAATTAACGAGGCAAACCTTAGAATTACTATGAATTTTACACTAGAAGAAAAAGAGAGTACACTTTCCCTAAAGGGCTAGCTCGAGTTTTAGGCTTTCACAGTAGTGGCAGAGATTATAGATTTAGTACAAAAGAAAATGTTTATCAATTTAAAGGCAATAAACCTTCTGATTTTCTCGTAAATCCCATTTTGTATGTTCATTTACAACAGTTAAAAACATGTGCTAATTTGTTGCTGGCTATCCGTCTACAGTTCTAAAGGTTTGCTACCAACTAGGGCGGGGTTTTGCGATTATCAGTTATACAGGTTTGACGGAGACAGCCAATTTAAAGAATTAATTAGCGAAGATATAAATTCATTGGATGTAAAAATAACTAACCAAGATGAAAAACCAGTTGTCTGTTCTGATTTATTATAGAGTTGGAAGTAGAAGAGCGTATTAGAAAATTAGTAAGGGCTCAATCCCGCGGACGTTAATTTTTATGTGTCTGGAGAGAATGTAAATATGTTCGTTCACGATCACCCATGTTATTCTGCATGGAAACCCCCGTTTTTAATGTACTGATTACGTCAATACTTGGCAGTTTTGGGGTGTTAATTTTGTTTAAAAACAGGTGTTAATTTTGACCAAAAGTGACATGTGATGGACGTGATTTGTTGTGAAAAAGGGGGTTTTCGGGCAGAATCACATGGGTGGTCGTGAACGAACATATTTACATTCTGGTGTGTGTGTGTGTGTGTGTGTGTGTGTGTGTGTGTGTGTGTGTGTGTGTGTGTCTGTGTGTCTGTGTGTCTGTGTGTGTGTAAGAGAGAGACCAGGGGGGAAGGGCATGTGTGTGTGTGTGTGTGTGTGTGAGAGAGAGAGAGAGAGAGAGAGAGAGAGAGAGAGAGAGAGATAGAGAGAGAGAGGAGAGAGAGAGAGAGAGAGAGAGAGAGAGAGAGAGAGAGAGAGAGAGAGAGTGCATAATTTTCAATGCTGTTTTCCCTCTTTTTTTTGTACTGTTTCAATTCCTTTTTTTTTTTTAGAAAGTAACTTTCAAAAACAGTTTGATTTCATCGTCGCCATCGTTGTCGTCGTCGTTGTTCTTATGTAGAAGCACACTCAGCATGGGGCCCGCCTTCTCTCTGTCGTCTGCTAAACTTTGTTTTTTTTCTTTTTTTTATTTCGTCAAAGCTTTGTTTAGTCATTGATTTGTTGCCATTTTGTGTAGCTTGCACAATTGTCCCGCATTAAGAGACAATGTACGTGAAAGGATCACATGACAAAAATTGTTGTACTGTCCAATTTGCACGGAGGGGCACATCACTCATATTATGTTTCTTCTCGAACTCTGGGAACGCTATTCATATCCACATATAGTGTTCTAGTGCATGTGTAAGTTCTAGTGCGAGAACAGGATTGGTGTGTGTGAGTGTGAGTGTGTGTGTGTGTGTGTGTGTGTGTGTGTGTGTGTGTGTGTGTGTGTGTGTGTGTGTGTGTGTGTCTGTGTGTCTGTGTGTGTGTAACAGAGAGACCAGGGGGAAGGGCATGTGTGTGTGTGTGTGTGTGTGTGTGTGTGTGTGTGTGTGTGTGTGTGTGTGTGTGTGTGTGTGTGAGAGAGAGAAAGAGAGAAGAGAGAGAGAGAGAGAGAGAGAGAGAGAGAGAGAGAGAGAGAGAGAGAGAGAGAGAGAGTGCATAATTTTCAATGCTGTTTTCCCTCTTTTTTTTGTACTGTTTCAATTCCTTTTTTTTTAGAAAGTAACTTTCAAAAACAGTTTGATTTCATCGTCGCCATCGTTGTCGTCGCGTTGTTTTGTAGAACACACTAGCAGGGCTGCTTCTTCTGTGTCGCTAACTTTACCCA
>JAFLJL010012101.1:22954-39898 GCA_018398815.1 Conus ventricosus
CGGCCATACCACGTTGAAAACACCGGTTCTCGTCCGATCACCGAAGTTAAGCAACGTCGGGCGTGGTCAGTACTTGGATGGGTGACCGCCTGGGAACACCAGGTGCTGTTGGCATTCCTTTTTTTTTTTCTTTTTTTTTTCCTCCTTTTGGTTTTTCTTTTCTATTACTTATTTGTTTATTTGGGTTGCTGTTCTCTCTCTTTTTCTCTGTTTTTTTAACTTTTTTTTCTTTCTCATCTTTCCTGTGTGTTGCAGCACATGCTTTGTATGTATTTCTGCATACGTGTGTGCTGCCAGAGCACTCTGCACATCTGCCGCTTATTAATGCAAAGCAGACGAAGAGTCCTGTATCTTGTGCTTTTTCCACTATCATGTGCCTTACACAAATTTTCCTGTGTGTTACATCAGCAAGATCCACACCAGATAATGCTTCAGTTTAGCATAAAACGTTGATTTACGAAATGATTTTTCCCTTAATTCATTGAAACAGCAAAATAACATCAGCTACTGAAAAAACAATTCTGCCTGATGCTTCTCGTGGTCTTCTTCTTAAAAGGACACATCCTTTCCCTCTTGATTTCAGTGTCTGGTTCTTTTCTTCAGCTGAAACTCTTCCTTTCATACATGCTTTATTTTCTTCTGCCTTTAAATTAAAAGCATGCTTTCTCTCTCTCTCTCTCTATCTCTGTGTGTCTCTCTGACTCTCTCTCTAAGACACACACACACACACACACACACACACATGCGCTCGTGTACACGCATGCAAGCACACACACATGTACCCACCACCACCCACACACATACACACCCACACACGCACGTACGCACTCACGCACGCACACATGCATACACGGACGCACGCACAGGTACGCACACTTACACACACACACACACACACACATACACACACACACACTCAAGATTCCCTTCCTGATCTTTTTTCTGGTGATAATTACAGTGACATTCGTTTTCTTTTCTTAATATTAGTCTTTTTCTCCAATAGCCGTTAACTTCGTTCTCAAATTTATTGGGTTCCATATCAGGGGTTGTTTCCCTTCTTCCACCATGCTGTACAGGTTTGTCTAAGTGCTCAGCATGTTGTGTGTGTGTGTGTGTGTGTGTGTGTGTGCAACATTACGTCTGTCTTCTTCTTCTTCTTCTTCCAGTAATGTTCAGCGGTCATCAGGTTGACCATTATTAACATACAACTGGTTGCATGCATTGTGTATTTTCGTGTAACCGTACTCACCCGTCTTAGGACATGAGCATCGGGATCTTTAGAGTCCGTGTATGGTCTTTAGTGCATGTGACACAGACTAGACCTCGGTTTATAGTCCCATCCGAACGACTATAGGGGGATGGAGTCAGAACCAATGTTAACTCCGAGGGAAAAATCCCCCTATACCGAAATTCGAACCCGCAACCCCAGGATCACGAGTCCGGCGCTCTACCAACTGAGCTATCGCCCCCCCCCCCCCCCCCCCCCCCTAATCGGTCTGTGTGCGAGTACGTGCTCATGCGCTGTCCCATTCTGACATTTGAAAGCATGTAACTCTCCCCCTTTACAGTGAGGAATGGGGAAAGCGTGATGGTGAGCGAGTTGAGATGGGAGTGTGGAAAGGGGGTGTGGGGGGCAAGCACATGATGGGGAGGAGGGTGCCTTGGAGTCCCAGAAACGCGTGGTACCTGTCTTTGAAGGTTTATAGTTGTTAAGTTTAACCTAAACGAATGCCAACGGCCATACCACGTTGAATACACCGGTTCTCGTCCGATCACCGAAGTTAAGCAACGTCGGGCTGGTCAGTACTTGGATGGGTGACCGCCTGGGAACACCAGGTGCTGTTGGCACTATTTTTTTCTCTTTTCTTTCTTTTTGTCTTCTTGTTGTTCATCTGTTTTATTTCTTGCTATACTTGTTTATGTCTGTACTTGTTTTTTATTTTATTTTATTTCGTCAAAGCTTTGTTTAGTCATTGATTTGTTGCCATTTTGTGTAGCTTAATAATAATAATAATAATAATAATAATATATAATAATAATAAGGAACATTTAGTGCGCTTAATCTTAAACAAAAGCCCTAAGCGCTTACAGCAATAAGCCCTAACACACACACAGACACACACACACACACACACACACACACACACACAACACACACACAAACACACACACGCACACACACACACACACCACACACACACACACACACACACACACACACACACACACACACACACACCACACACACACACGCACACACACACACACACACACACACACACAACACACACGCACACACCCACACACCAGCGAAGGAGCAGAAAAATTATGTTTTGAAGAGAGTAGTTTTGAGGGAGGACTTAAAGAAGAAAGACTGTTTGAGTTTCGGAGTGCATAAGGGAGATTGTTCCAGCAGGAAGGAGCCTGAAAAGAAAAAGACGTTCACCAAGTGTTCTGGCCGAAAACGAGGGATTTGCAAAATGCGAGTGTCAGAGGAAAGAGCGAAGCTGTCTAGAAGGGAGTATAGGTCGACAGAAGTTTAGAGAGGTAAGATGGAGCGAGGCCGTCCAATGCCTTGTAACAGAGCAAAGAAAGTTTGTACTTGATGCGTTTTTCACAGGAAGCCAGTGCAAAGTATTTAAGCAAGGGAGAAACATGAGAGGTTTTCGGAGATTTCGAGACAAGGCGAGAGCATTATTTTGAACTTTCTGCAATTTTGCAGAAGATTCTGTGGACAACCAGCAAGAAGAGATTACAGTAGTCAAGTCTTGAATAATGAAAGCAGAAACCAGAGTCTTGGTGGCTTCTTCAGACAGAAGGTGGCGCACAGAACTGATTTGCCGAAGCTCCGAGTAGCAAGCACGGCAGATAGAAGAAATCTGATTTTGAAAGAGAGTGTCTGATCAAGTACAACGCCTAGATTTCGCACAGTGGTAGAGGTCTGAATGAGAGAGGTACCAAGTTGGACAGAAGAAGGAACAGAGATTGTAGACATGAGCCGTTTTGGGAGAATGAAGATCAGTTCAGTTTTGTCATTGTTTAACTGAAGTTTGTTGCAAGTCATCCATGCCTTTATGTCAGAGATGCAGAGCTGTGAGCGATCGATGATGGAGGAGAGGAGAGAAATAGTCACCAGAGATGTAGATTTGATTGTCATCAGAGAAGCAGTGGTGTGAAATGTTATGATGAGCTACGATGTCAGAGATGGGTTGGGAATATAGAACAAACAGAATGGGACCAAGGACAGAGCCTTGGGGAACACCATAATTCAAGTCAGCAGAGTCAGCTTGCACAATTGTCACGCTTAACAGACAATGTACGTGAAAGGATCACATGACAAAAATTGTTGTACTGTCCAATTTGCAGGGAGGGGCACATCACTCATATTATGTTTCTTATCGAACTCTGGGAACGCATATTCATATCCACATATAGTGTTCTAGTGCATGTGTAAGTTCTAGTGCGAGAACAGGATTGGTGTGTGTGAGTGTGAGTGTGAGTGTGTGTGTGTGTGCGTGTGTGTGTTGTGTGTGTGTGTGTGTGTGTGTGTGTGTGTGTGTGTGTGTGTGTGTGTGTGTGTGTGTCTGTGTGTGTGTAAGAGAGAGACCATGGGGAAGGGCATGTGTGTGTGTGTGTGTGTGTGTGTGTTGGGAGTGGAGAGAGAGGGAGAGAGAGAGAGAAGAGAGAGAGAGAGAGGAGAGATGAGAGAGATGAGAAGAGATGAGAGAGAGGAGAGATGAGAGAGAGGGAGATGAGGAGAGAGAGGAAGAGAGAGAGAGAGAGAATACGAATACGAATACGAATACGAATATTTTTATTGAGGGTAAAATGGATAAGCTAATAGCTTTTTTACACCATGCCCTCAAGAACAATAACAGTAACAGACATATCAAATGAAAATATATATGATGCACGAAAATTAAACAATGAACAAGTTTATAACGACGAAACATGATTAACATAAATATTACCGACCAACAAAGTAGGTCCACATTTAGGAATAATGTACATTCGAGGAAGGGAAAAACAAACAAACAAAAAATAAAACGAAAAGAAGCATGTGCACACGCGCAAGGGCTCAAACACACAACACACACACACACACACACACACACACACACACAACACACACACACACACACACACACACACACACACAACACACACACACACACACACACACACACGTGAGACTCTCACACACATAAACACGCACGCGAACGCGCGCAAATACACACATACAAAACTACACAAACAAACACAACACATACATATATACATACGTGCGCGCGCACATGAGCACACGCACACACATGCACACTACGCGCGCGTGTGCGCCGCCCGCCCCCCCCCCCCCCCCTCCCCCCCCGCCCCCCCCCCCCCCCCCCCCACACACGCACGCATTCACGCACACATACACACACACGCGCATGCGTACGCGCACGCACAAGCGCGCGCATGCATTTCCGCATTCATAATCACTTCAAATGCTTGCCTCCTACAACAAACACCATCGTATACCACCAAACACTTACAATACAAGTACATCATCAATTCAAGTCACATGAACATGCATAAGAGGACCCATCAAGTTGAGGTTTGCAGTACATTATGATACTAACATGTTTAGACTTAACACTGTTCTATTAAATATGCGTGGTATGCCTTCCTAAATGAGAACACGCTTGGTTTGCATTTAATATGGTCATGTATATCATTCCATAATTTGCTTCCAGAATAAATGAGAGAAGACATAAAAAGATTTGTTCTTGGGAGAGGAATGCGGATATTTCGTTTGTTACGAACATTATGATAGGAAATTTGTTGTTGAGATAAGCTGGCGTTAAATTGTTCACAATTTTAAACATGAAAACAGCTTTGTTGTAACGGCATTTAAGCCTGAAGGGGAGAATATCTAATTGTTTATAATCAGTAGGGACCAGAGAAGAGGATTTAAGAAGAATTAGTTTGAGAGAGCGTCTGTATAAGCTGTCAAGGTTTTAAGCAATTTTGACTGGCCAGATCCAACATGTTGATGCATAATCAAGATCTGGCTGGATATATGCACGAAAAAAATGCTTCCTGGTATGTTGATCAAGAAAATGCTTTATTCTATTCAATTGGAATGTCTTTTTGGAAAGCTTTTGCAAAGCATAGAAATATGTTGAGACCAGGATAGGTTATTGTCTATAGTGAGTCCTAGTAATTTGTAGAAACTTACTTCTTCTAATACTTTATTATAACTTTAACTCGGTAATTTATTCATAATGTTCTGTCGTTTCTGCCTAGTTGTCACTAGCATGAATTTAGATTTATGAGGATGAATTGCCATATGATTTTCTCCGTCCAGGAAACAAGCCTTAGTATTATCACTTTGTAAGGAGGTGCATACTGCATCAGAGCTTTTTATTTTCATTGTATATGGTGGTATCATCTGCATAAAGTTCGCAAGAGGATATCAAATGAAGTGGAAGGTCATTTATATAAATTGAAAATAATATAGGACCTAGAAACCGATCCCTGGGGAACTCCATATTTGTTTCGTAGCAACAGAAGATAAGTAGAATCTTGACAGACTGCTTGTCTTCTGTTGTGAAGAAAAGATGCTATGAGTTTTACAGAACAATCGTTTAAACCGTACATATTTAGTTTGTTAGAGAGGACACTGTGATCAATGGTGTCGAACGCTTTCGCAAAATCAACAAAAACTGCACCAGTAAATAGATTATTGTTTATGTTTAAATGCCATTTCTCAATGAGGTTAGTCAGCATGGTATGGCACGAATGATTCCTTCTAAATCCATTCTGATTTGGGTGAAATAAGTTATACTTCGTAAAATGGGACTGGAGATTGTGTTTAATATGTTTTTCGAGAGGCTTAGACAGAGCAGATAGTATAGATATGGGTCTATAATTGGAGGGGTCAGATGGGTCACCAGACTTAAAAACAGGCAAAACTTTAGCGTCTTTGAAGGCTTGTGGATAATAACTTTTTTCAATACTTAAGTTATAAATATATGTAACACATTCAGAGATAATGGGCGCTGATATCTTCAAATTTTACAATCTAACCCATCCAAACCACGGGAACTCGACGGTTTTAATACATTTAACTCCTGATGCACTTCATGGACACCTATATACGGAAAAGGAGTTTGTCCACAATATGTTTTGACTCGCAGAAACATTTCAGTCGATTTAAATCATTAGCCCGTGTGTTGTTTATCTTTATTGTTCTCTCTGCTACGGTAGTAAAATGACTGTTCAGATAATCAACAGATAAATTGGACGTATAAGCAGACGGCGGTGCTGTTTTCCGGACAACTGATTTATAGCCTTCCAAATAGATTTTGAATCTTGTTTTGATGAAATTAAATCACTAAATACCTCTTCCGTGCGGATCTTTTCATTTCAGTGACTTTATTCGTTGTTGTCTAAAATTCTTGTCTTTCCCTGTTGTTTGTAATAAATTGTCACGAATTCTAATTTCAGCATCTATTTCTTTTGTTAACCACGGCGGTTTCTCGGTTAATTTAACACGTTTAGTACGAAGCAAGACATGTTTATTGAAAATAGGAACAAAATATCTTGTACCAAGCCGTAAGTGCATCATCAGGATGATTGTATTGATAGACACAAGAAAATCTGCCATACATAAATCAGCCAGAAATTGTTCAGTGTGGAAATTTTTATAGCTGCGAAACGATATACACTTATGAGTGCATCTGGGTATTTTAACTCTTTCTTTGACCATGTTAAACAGACTGGAAAATGATCACTAAGACCATAGACAGGTACAGCAGTTTCTACTACGTTGTTAGAATTAGTAACATAAATGTGATCAATTAACGTTTTTGTCTGTAATGTTATCCGTGTAGGTGAATTTATTAACTGAGTTAAATTGCACATTTCATAAGTTTGTTTCCATTTGTTCTGTGATTTGAATAAATCGATGTTAAAATCTCCAAGTAAGATTATTTCCATTGAATAACTTAATACGTCTTCAAGCATTGACTCAAAACGATCGAACCACTCGACTCTTTCTTCTGGGTTTTTGTATAAAAAACCTACCAGGATTGGCTTTTGCTCCTTTCAAGTGAATCTCTAACCATAAGCATTCAATTTCGTATTTATCAAACAAATTTAGCGTCTATAATTAACAGATTGGTGAATAAGCCACCATACCAGTTTCTAGTTTTGCGGTGGCATCTCGTCTAAGAAGGTTGTATCCTGGGATTGATATATATTGTCAGAAATTGTACTAGATAGTCGTGATTCAGAAAATCCAAAGACATGAAAACAGTCATTTGAATTGGTTAAGATAGAAGGCACATCTGATAATTTGTTCATTAGGTGACATACATTAAGATAACCTATTTTGAACCCAGCTTTACGGAGCCACTTTAATGTGCTACCGTTCTTGTCCATCACAAATTTACAATACAATACAATTACAGATAATAAATGTAGAGGAAACACATACAAGGAAATGACACTCAGTATAAAAGATATGCAAGATTAAGCGGAAAAACTACCAGAAACAAAATGAGAATACCAAGTCTATTCAGCTGAGTTGAACACAAGACTGAAAATAAAAAAGCAGCCTGAACATTCACTCCGGACAATCTCAGCACCAAAAATATATATATATATTTCGCACCAGTATGCGAACTGTCCCTATCCGAGCTTTCCGAGAACGCCTGTCACACATGAAACGAGCAATTTTTAAATAATATGGTACATCTCATATCCAAGAAAAAGCAAATAAGCATAAAACAAAGTCAATCAGCATAGTTTTGGATACATGACCAAGAGGAAATTTATATAAAGTAGACAAATGTTCATGCACAAAAAAACAACAGCTTCGTCCTTGTGGGTCGAACACAATTACCTAAAGTCACATATCACCTGCATATGTATGACAAGACCATATATTATGGAGGTGGCTGTCGCATGGCTGGTGAAGATCACTGATGTCCTGGGTGGTACGCCAGCTGTGATGCCAAAGACATTAGTTGCTGGGCACACTGGTTAAAGGATTGTTAGTGGCGGGCCAACTTGGGATACTATAGATGGAGCCCGGCATTGTATTTACAAAATTGACAGGATCTGACACCGGAAACTGTCTCTGGAAAATTTGTCTTCCACGGTGATCAGGGGTATGGTAAGGGTATAGGTCGGGATATCTGGGATATGGAATAAGGGATCATTTGACCCGAGATGGGAAGAGGATAGGACGCACTGGGGAATGATGATGGGTTCAATGTGGGATGAGGACCTCTAGTTTCGCCTGACTGGCTGTTTTGTGGGGGAAAAGAAACTTCACACATACCATGATTCCCCAGCTGATGTGGGGGTGAAGGCCGATGGATTTGGCCTTGCACTGTTTCAACCACAGCCTGGTTATTCATTCCGGGAGGGCAACAAAGGGAAGTGGGATGGGATGATAAGGGGGGAACATCAGCTTGTTGGGAGGTTTGGGATGGGAACTATCAGCTTCAGTGCTAGCCTGCAAGTTCTCCCTGTGAATCTGGATAATACACGTGCCTTATGAGGGCCATGGACCCAGTTCGTCTGTCCTGAGGAGAACTTTTTTAAAGTTTATTGCCAGACTAGCGTCCCTCTCATACTGGGATGTGTACCGTCTTTATATAATGCCTGTCGAGGGAGCACCACTTGCAGTAATGAAAGCGCTGTGGTGGTCGATCATGTCCACTTTCATGCTGGTACAGGCAGTATATAAATTTCTATTTGACGGTGCTATCGCATTATTTAATGGGTTCCTTCCACGAGCAGGTACTATAGAACTTAAGGCTATATAAGCTGAAGGAAAACGAGTCTGACACAAATGAATCAGCTTTTGCAAACATCAGTTGGAATTGGACCGGCTGGACAGTCATTTGTACCAACATGCACAATGAGAGTTTTATTTGTTCCTGTTTGTCCAATCCATGCAGCCACTGGATGATATTACTAATTTTTAGACCTGGAACACAAATTTTAAAAAGAGGGTCATTATTTGTCTGTAGTCTCCTTGAATCAATATACCTAATGACAGAATCACAACTATAAGAGAAGACGTTCATTTGGTATTTTGATTTCACCAAGAACTTGTTCAGGGGGTTTCTTTTGAACCAATGGTTTATGAGAATCATCGAATTGGGGTGAATTATCGTATTGAAGATACCGTTAGCTTTGGGGGGAAGTGGGAGTTTTTCTGAATGTTATCATTTGATTGATCTTGGCTGAGATTAGCCAGTATGTCAAACCGATTTTGAACAGGCACATCCGCGCTGTCAACACCATGTAGAGCTGCCGGCACAGGCTGGGGCGTGCTGTCCTGACGAAGTTCACCAAAGGTCTCCTTTGGAGTTGTTGGACTGCTGGACACGCTACCATTCACTTCGCATGTGAGGAAGGCGGACAGGAAACTGGGCCACCACAAAGTTTCGTTCGTTTTGATTTTCATCAACAGTCTGGGTAGATGTACTTACTGAAGACATTGATTTTTTCTTAATCAGTCGTACTTCTGACTGAAGTGTGCCAAGATGGGTTTTCAAGGAATGGTTTTCTTTAATCAAATTTGCAACTGTGGCATCGAGTTTAGAAATAATAGTTTTTAATTCATCAAGACTGCAGTGTAAAGATTCCATCTTTTTATCAATATGGAGTTTCAAATCCTTTTTCAAAGAAATTTTTTGAGTCTTCTAGTTTAGATACTAAGTCAACATGACGATCAGTCTGATCATTTAACATGAACTCTAGAGCGTTTTCAATGTTTGTTAGTTTTTCAGACGACGCATTTTGTAAGTGTTTCGTAGGACATAATGTCCGTCTACGATAACGTTTAGACCGGGATAATTTGGGTGTTGATTTAACGCTGTCTGTGGCGGGGGTTTTGCACACATTGACCTCGGAAACATTGTTTTCATTTTCATTTCCTAGAGTTTGTTTTTCAAAGCCATGGTCATCTCGATCAGTTTCAAAGGAATCTTCAGTCAAATTATCCACCCACAGCCAATGGAGATGTTTCAGAGAAGTCCCCAACAAGTTCTTGCACAACACTGCTGTCAATCACATCGTCCTCTAGAGTTGGTTGGAATAAGTATGACAGGGTAAAGACATTTCTCTCTGATCAACACGGGTGTGGTAAAAAGAATGTTGTCATTTCCTGTCAGAAAGGTTAATGGAAGAGAGGTCAATACGTTTTTAGTGCCTGTACGTCATCACTTTCACAGTAATTAGGAATTGTCTCTTTCAAGATTTCACATTCATCGTTGTCCCATTTTTCACAGTCTGCACCCTGGCACAGTAGAGTCCCTGTTCCTTGCCGAGTGAAATAAAAAGTCAGTGTTATACGTTTCGATGTGCCACTAAACACACGAATAACTGGCTTAGCCAGACAGGAGGGTATGGGTTCACTGATCCACAGGGTAAGAGAGAGCGGATTTTCTTGATAGTCGTAAATCGTTCTTTTCGATTACAATCGACTCATTGGTAATACATGAGTAACGATAAAACAATGAATTTCTCCAGGCAAGAAGTTCGTTTCTCAGGACATGAAAACCTCTTTGTAGTATGTCTAAGGTGGGTTTTAACTTGTTTTCGTGTACCACGAGGAGGTATCCATTAAATGTAATCAAGAAAACACGTTTATAAAACACGTGATCTATAACGACTGTTCATGGTTTCGGCAGCTCGGACACGGGACAGCACGGAGACCAATCAGTGCAGCATGACACCCTTGACCCAATTCTGCAGAGAGAGAGAGAGAGAGAGAGGAGAGGAGAGTGCATAATTTTCAATGCTAATTTCCCTCTTTTTTTTGTACTGTTTCAATTCCTTTTTTTTTTTAGAAAGTAACTTAAAAACGTTTGTTTTCTTTCGTCGCCATGGGTTTGTCGTCTTTCGTTTTTTCTTAGGTAGAAGCACACTAAGGGCCCTTGCCTTCGATTGTATCTGCTAACTTTTCACTCCCAAACCCTTGTTTCCCCATGGGTTTGGGGTAAAACACAACAAAGGGCTCCAAGTCAATCCCAATTTTTCCCCCTGTCCCTATTGACACTAGCATGGAAATAATCTGGTTTTAAACCCCAAACCAAGAACACAATCTTGTTTTTTTATTCAAAGCAAACGTTTTTTCCCAAAGCAAGGGGGATTTCCGTTCTTCAAACGGCCCCCCCCTTACTACCCCTCCCCAAACCCCAACCTTTCCCCCTCTGACCCGCCTCACCAAGGATTTAAATTGGGCCCGGCACTTGTGTGTGTGTATGTGTGTGTGAGGGGGGGCCCGGGGGGGGGGGGGAGAGGGAGTTTTCCCTATTTTTGTCTCTTTTTCTTGTTTGATTGTCAAGAATTTTCCCTTGGTATGGTGTTTTAAAGGGTTTAAAAACAATACGTTTTTTTTCCTAAAAGAACGGGCCCCCGGCCATTCCCCGTTGAATACACCGGGTTTTCGCCGATCACCGAAGTTAAGCAACGTCGGGCCCGGTCCGTACTTGGTGGGGGACCGCCTTTGGGGAAAACCAGGTGCGGGTTTGGGACTATTTTTTTTTTTTGTCTTCTTGTTGGGTTTTCTTTTTTTATTTCTTGCTATCCTGGGTTTTTGGGGCTGTACTTGTTTTTTTTCTTTTTTTTTTTGTCAAAACTTTGTTTAGTCATTGATTTTTTTGCCTTTTTGTGTAGCTTGCCCAATTGTCACGCATTAAAGACAAAGTACGTGAAAGGGTCACATGACAAAAATTGTTGTACTGTCCAATTTGCAGGGAGGGGCACATCACTCATATTATGTTTCTTCTCGAACTCTGGGAACGCATATTCATATCCACATATAGTGTTCTAGTGCATGTGTAAGTTCTAGTGCGAGAACAGGATGGTGTTGTGTGGAGTGTGAGTGTGTGTGTGTGTGTGTGTGTGTGTGTGTGTGTGTGTCTGTGTGTCTGTGTGTGTGTAAGAGAGAGACCAGGGGGAAGGGCATGTGTGTGTGTGTGTGTGTGTGTGTGTGTGTGTGTGTGTGTGTGTGTGTGTGTGTGGTGTGTGTGTAAGAAGAGAGAGAGAGAGAGAGGAGGAGAGAGGAGAGAGAGAGAGAGAGAGAGAGAGAGAGAGAGAGTGCATAATTTTCAATGCTGTTTTCCCTCTTTTTTTGTACTGTTTCAATTCCTTTTTTTTTTAGAAAGTAACTTTCAAAAACAGTTTGATTTCATCGTCGCCATCGTTGTCGTCGTCGTTGTTCTTATGTAGAAGCACACTCAGCATGGCCTGCCTTCTCTCTGTCGTCTGCTAAACTTTTTCACTCCCAAACCCTTGTGCCATGGTTGGAGTAAGAACACAACAAGTCTCCAAGTCAATCCAATTTCCACTGTCCCTATTGACATCTAGCATGGAAATAATCTGTTAACCTCAAATCTAAGAACACAATCTTCGTTTTCATATTCAAAGCAAACGTTTTCCCAAAGCAAGGTGATTTCCATTCATTCAAACGGCCCCATTACTACCTCTCCTCTACCCTAACTTCCGCCTCTGACCTGCACTCACCAAGGATTAAGTTTGCCATGAGCACTTGTGTGTGTGTATTGTGTGTGTGAGGAGGGGGCTGGGTGGGGGAGAGAGTAGTTTTTCCCTGATTTAGTCTGCTTTTTCTTGTCGACTTGTCAAGAATCCCTTGGTATGTGTGTTTTAGGTTTATAACAATACGTTTTACCTAAGGGATGCCAACGGCCATACCACGTTGAATACACCGGTTCTCGTCCGATCACCGAAGTTAAGCAACGTCGGGCGTGGTCAGTACTTGGATGGGTGACCGCCTGGGAACACCAGGTGCTGTTGGCATTCCTTTTTTTTTCTTTTTTTTCTCCTCCTTTTGGTTTTTCTTTTCTATTACTTATTTGTTATTTGGGTTGCTGTTCTCTCTCTTTTTCTCTGTTTTTTTTAACTTTTTTTTCTTTCTCATCTTTCCTGTGTGTTGCAGCACATGCTTTGCATGTATTTCTGCATACGTGTGTGTGCGGCAGCACTCTGCACATCTGCCGCTTATTAATGCAAAGCAGACGAAGAGTCCTGTATCTTGTGCTTTTTCCACTATCATGTGCCTTACACAAATTTTCCTGTGTGTTACATCAGCAAGATCCACACCAGATAATGCTTCAGTTTAGCATAAAACGTTGATTTACGAAATGATTTTTCCCTTAATTCATTGAAACAGCAAAATAACATCAGCTACTGAAAAAAACAATTCTGCCTGATGCTTCTCGTGGTCTTCTTAAAAGGACACATCCTTTCCCTCTTGATTTCAGTGTCTGGTTCTTTTCTTCAGCTGAAACTCTTCCTTTCATACATGCTTTATTTTCTTCTGCCTTTAAATTAAAAGCATGCTTTCTCTCTCTCTCTCCTCCTCTCTCTCCTCTCTCTCTCTCTCTCTATCTCTGTGTGTCTCTCTGACTCTCTCTCTAAGACACACACACACACACACACACATCACCACACACACATGCGCTCGTGTACACGCATGCAAGCACACACACATGTACCCACCACCACCCACACACATACACACCCACACACGCACGTACGCACTCACGCACGCACACATGCATACACGGACGCACGCACAGGTACGCACACTTACACACACACAACACACACACACACACACACACTCAAGATTCCCTTCCTGATCTTTTTTCTGGTGATAATTACAGTGACATTCGTTTTCTTTTTCTTAGTCTTTTTCTCCAATAGCCGTTAACTTCGTTCTCAAATTTATTGGGTTCCATATCAGGGGTTGTTTCCCTTCTTCCACCATGCTGTACAGGTTTGTCTAAGTGCTAGCATGTGTGTGTGTGTGTGTGTGTGTGCAACATTACGTCTGTCTTCTTCTTCTTCTTCTTCTTCTTCCAGTAATGTTCAGCGGTCATCAGGTTGACCATTATTAACATACAACTGGTTGCATGCATTGTGTATTTTCGTGTAGCCGGTACTCACCCGTCTTAGGACATGAGCATCGGGATCTTTAGAGTCCGTGTATGGTCTTTAGTGCATGTGACACAGACTAGACCTCGGTTTATAGTCCCATCCGAACGACTATAGGGGGGATGGAGTCAGAACCAATGTTAATCCGAGGGAAAAATCCCCCTATACCGAAATTCGAACCCGCAACCCCAGGATCACGAGTCGGCGCTCTACCAACTGAGCTATCGGCCCCCCCCCTATCGGTCTGTGTGCGAGTACGTGCTCATGCGCTGTCCCATTCTGAGCATTTGAAAGCATGTAACTCTCCCTTTTACAGTGAGAATGGGGAAAGCGTGATGGTGAGCGAGTTGACATGGGAGTTGGAAAGGGGGTGTGGGGGGCAAGCACATGATGGGGAGGAGGGTGCCTTGGAGTCCCAGAAACGCGTGGTATCTGTCTTTGAAGGTTTATAGTTGTTAAGTTTACCTAAACGAATGCCAACGGCCATACCACGTTGAATACACCGGTTCTCGTCCGATCACCGAAGTTAAGCAACGTCGGCCTGGTCAGTACTTGGATGGGTGACCGCCTGGGAACACCAGGTGCTGTTGGCACTATTTTTTTCTCTTTTCTTTTTCTTTGTCTTCTTGTTGTTCATCTGTTTTATTTCTTGCTATACTTGTTTATGTCTGTACTTGTTTTTTTTTTTTTTTATTTCGTCAAAGCTTTGTTTAGTCATTGATTTGTTGCCATTTTGTGTAGCTTAATAATAATAATAATAATAATAATAATAATAAGGAACATTTAGTGCGCTTAATCTTAAACAAAAGCCCTAAGCGCTTACAGCAATAACCCTAACACACACACACACACACACACACACACACACACACACACACACACACACACACACACACACACACCCACAAACACACACACGCACACACACACACACACACACACACACACACACACACACACACACACACACACACACACACACACACACAACGCACACACACACACACACACACACACACACACACACACACACGCACACACCCACACACCAGCGAAGGAGCAGAAAAATTATGTTTTGAAGAGAGAGTATTTGAGGGAGGACTTAAAAGAAGAAAGACTGTTTGAGTTTCGGAGTGCATAAGGGAGATTGTTCCAGCAGGAAGGAGCCTGAAAAGAAAAAGAACGTTCACCAAGTGTTCTGGCCCGAAAACGAGGGATTTGCAAAATGCGAGTGTCAGAGGAAGAGCGAAGCTGTCTAGAAGGAGTATAGGTCGACAGAAGTTTAGAGAGGTAAGATGGAGCGAGGCCGTCCAATGCCTTGTAACAGAGCAAAGAAAGTTTGTACTTGATGCGTTTTTCAACAGGAAGCCAGTGCAAAGATTTAAGCAAGGAGAAACATGAGAGGTTTTCGGAGATTTCGAGACAAGGCAAGCAGCATTATTTTGAACTTTCTGCAATTTTGCAAGAAATTTGTACAACCACAAAAAGAGAATTACAGAGCAATCTTGAAAAATGAAAACAAAAACCAAAACTTGGGGGCTTCTTAGACAGAAGGGCGCACAGAAAATGATTTGCCGAAGCTCCGATAGCAACACGGCAGATAAAAAAATCTGTTTTTTTAAAAAAATGCATCAAATACAACGCCTAGATTTCGCACAGTGGAGAGGCTTAAAGAGGAGGGGACCCAATTTTACAGAAGAAGGAACGAGATTGTAGACATACCGTTTTGGGGAGAATGAAATCAGTTCATTTTTTTCATTGTTTAACTGAAGTTTGTTCAAGCATCCTCCTTTATGTCAGAGTCAACTGTGACGATCGATGAAGAGGAGAGGAAGAAATGTCCCAAGATTAGATTTGAGTCACAAGGGAAGCTGGGTGAAATGTTATGATGAGCTACGATTCAAGATGGGGGGGAATATAGAACAAAAAAATGGACCAAAGGGAAAACCTTGGGAACCCATAATTCAATCACAAGTCAGCTTGCACAATTTCCCATAAAGCAATGTACTGAAAAGGTCAATGACAAAAATTGTTGTACGTCCAATTGAGGGGGGCCATCACTCATTTATGTTTCTTCTCGAAATCTGGGGAAAAATTGATATCCACATTGTGTTCTAGTGCTTGTAAGTTTTAGTCGAGAAAGGTTTTGTGTTGGTGGGGAGTTGAGTGTGTGTGTGTGTGTTTTTGTGTGTGGTGTTTTGGGGTTTTTTGGTGTTGTTTCTGTGTTGGTAAGAGAAGGGGCAGGGGAAGGGGATTGTTGGTTTTTTGAGAGAGAGAAAAGAGAGAGAGAAAAGAAGAGAAAAAAGGGGGGGGGGAGAGAGAAGAAGAGAGAGAGAAGAGAGAGAGAGAGAGAGTGCATAATTTCAAACATTTTTTCTTTTTTTTGTACTTTTCAATTCCTTTTTTTTTAAAATAACTTTCAAAAACATTTGATTTCATCGTCGCCATCGTTGTGTCGTTTGTTCTTTAGAAGCACACCAGCAGGGCCTCCTTCCTTTTGTCGTTTCTAAACTTTTCATCCCAAACCATTGTGCCCATGGGGTTGGGGTAAAACACAAAATCTCCAATCAATCAATTTTCCCGTCCCTATTGACACTACAGGAAATAATCTTTTAAACCCAAATCAAGAACACAATCTTTTGTTTCATATTCAAAGCAAAAAGTTTTCCCAAAAGCAAGGTGATTTCCCTTCATTCAAACGGCCCCCTTACACCTCCCTCTCCAAATTCCGCCCTGACCTTGAAACCCCCCAAGGGTTTAAATTTTTCCCGAGCATTGTGGTTTTATGTTGTTTAGGAGGGGGGGGGGGGGAGAGGTATTTTCCCCGATTTGTCTGCTTTTCTTGTCGACTTTTCAAGAACCTTGGTATGTGTGTTTTTTGGTTATAAAATACGTTTTACCTAAGGGAATGCCAAAGGCCATACCCCTTGATAACCTTTTCCGTCCCCAATTCACCCCGGAATTAAGGGCAACGGG
>JAFLJL010012101.1:51658-83936 GCA_018398815.1 Conus ventricosus
CTTTGACTTTCTGCACAAAACACACACACACCACACACACACACACCCCACACACACACACACACACACACACACACACACACACACACAACACACACACACACACACTGACAATGACAAAGACACCAACACTTGAAGAATGTAACAAACTGAAAATACATACAAAGACTCGGATGTAATCCTCGTTCATATTGGAATAAACAACCTCAAAAAAGCATCGCCCAACAAAACCTGCAAAAAATGACGAAGTGCTTTACCAACCTCAGGAAGCAATGTCCCAAATCAAAAATGATCATCAGCAACGTCATCCCCACACTTGACGAGAAGTTGGATGGAAAGAAAGAAATTTTCAACGCTATGGTTTTATGCCAAACTTAAATCAAAGAAATGTTACGTTTCTCAGACATGAGAACCTAAAAAACAAACCAAACTCAATGCAAGATGAAGTCCATCCCAACCAAAGAGGTTCAGGTCTGTTAGCTGGCAACATTGGACGTCATGCTCATTCCCTTGTATGGAAAAAACAAAACACAAGAAACAAGCCAACGAACATTCAATGACGTGAAACGTCAAAACTCGGCCAAAAAGACGCCTAAGGAGGGAATCGCCAAAAAAAACCGAAACGTACAGCACAGAGGATGAAAAAGAACAAATGAACCAAAGCGGGCATAAACTTAGCAGACAACAGAATGGAAAATATACTGCAGGGTTATATGACACACAAACGCATAAACGACAGGAATTGAATGAAACTAGACATTGGAATTTTTACAAATCTACAAACTATCATGAAGACAGGGGGGGAAACCGCTACAGACAAAAAGATCACCAGAATCCAGGACCTCTACAAACCTCTCCTACATGAAAGCTATAATGAAAATGGGAGAAGAAAGCATCGACTCGACAGTGGAAAATCTCCAAGTACACCAAGACGAATCAACAAACGTTGACAATTTCTTTGGATGGCACCTCTGGTGATATAGAAGCAACACATTGAGGAACAACCAGGAACCCAGAACGGTTCAGAATTTAAGCTACAACAGAAGTACCTCCAAGCTCTACAAAGGGAGCGAGTATGAAGAAAATAGTCCATCTCGTGGTTATGGACTACTTCATTCATCATGATCACATCATCGGGTGTTGGGCGGCACAGATTTCCTTCCTCGCACTACGAGTGACGACGGGACTAGCCTGTGTCGCCGGGGGACGGCTCTCGAGGCGGCGTGACACTTGGCGACGAGGCGCTGCCACTCTGCGAACTACCCAGTGGCCTGCACATCCTAGCAGGGCTCTCCCTTTGGGGGGGGAGGGTGGTACGTTCCTCATTGGGCGCAGAGTGGGCATGGACCTATACGTGCAGCGGCTCGGCGACTTGTGCCTCGTACGTCTCCTGAGTCGGCCTCACGCGGCACAGGACCGTCGCCACTCAGCATGAAGACGGCCGCCCGGTTGGTGGCATCCGGCATTCCTGCTGGTCGGTGGCAGAGACCAGCAGAAGGCACCCAGGTGGCAGATGGGTGTAGGGCGGCACAGATTTCCTTCCTCGCACTACGAGTGACGACGGGACTAGCCTGTGTCGCCGGGGACGGCTCTCGAGGCGGCGTGACACTTGGCGACGAGGCGCTGCCACACTGCGAACTACCCAGTGGCCTGCACATCTAGCGGGGCTCTCCCTTTGGGGGGGGGGAGGGTGGAATTGAACCTCACTTGGGCGCAGAGTGGGCCTGGGCCTATGAGCAGCGGCTCGGCGACTTGTGCCTCGTGCGTCTCCTGAGTCGGCCTCACGCGGCACAGGACCGTCGCCACTCAGCATGAAGACGGCCGCCCGGTGGCCCTGACGATGGCCTTGGAAACAACCGCAGCTGAACTATCTTCAGACGACCGCTTTGCGGTCCCAATGACTACTTATATCTAAAGCAAAAATACATGTCCCAATATGTCCTGTTTGCACAGGCTGGAGACGTTAAGCAGAACCATCCGGTTATGGACTACACTCAAACCGCTTTGATCATCACTTTCGCACTGAAGACGACAGAACCATGGAATACGTGGGTCGAAGAAGAGACAGATTTGAATTCAAAGAGACTGAACCATACTACAGGCAAGGACATCATGAAATACGTATCAGTGCTGGACACCAGAATGAAGGAAGAAAACCTGCAGACCTCAGTAACAGAAGAAACGAGAGACCCGACTTCAGACGCAGGAACGACCACCACCATGGGTACAAACTTCAAGAAGACGGATACAACTCGCAGTACTACCATGAAGGAAGACACTTGGAGATTTCAACAAAAGAAGTAGAGAAGTGTACGACCACCATCACAAAACTAGACCACACCATGGTTTTCACCGTCATGACACTCGTTATACACAGTTCTACAACAAAGGATGGGAAAACCAAGCAGACAATGGCAACAGATACTAAGAATGAAAATAATAAAACTTTCACATAAACACTCCAATTAAAATACAATGAGACTTGAAGATATAAGAATTGTTTCATGGAACATAAAAGGATTTAAGGAGACAATTAATGGTGAAAAAATTAATAAATTTGAAGAGAATAATGCTATCGAAATTATATCAAATACGATATCATATTTATACAAGAAACTCACTTAGACAAAGATTCGTGTAGCAAAGCACAATTACCAAATTTTGCCCCTGCGATACATTATTGCCGTCCCAAAAGAGCAAAGGCCCAGAAGGCTTCAGGGGGCATTTCAATTTTTATCAAGGAGCATTTACGGAAATTTGTTAATATATTACCTCAAAATAATAGTGACATAGTCCTGGTTAAAAATTAAGATAAAAACTAGAGCTATTTATATCGGCAGTGTATATATACCGCCAGAAAATTCATCTTTTGGAAAAGATCACACAGTTAAAATATGGACAATATTGAAGCTGATCTCATAAAATTTTCGTATAGTAATGAACAGGTAATTTTATGTGGAGACTTTAATGCGAGATCAGGGACAATTTCTGATTATATTACAATGGAAAGAGAAAATAATATGTATTCTTTACCCGAAGATTATCCTTTCAATAATATAGCACATAGATGCTCCATGGATAAACACGTTCATAAACATGGGAAAAGACTCTCATCCCTATGTATTGACTGTAATGTGTGTATTCTAAATGGCAGAACACTGGGTGATCTACAAGGACGATATACTTGCTTTACATCAAACGGATGTAGTGTAGTAGATTATTTCCTATGTTCCCAGAATCTATTGAAGGACATAAGTGACATGAAAGTGCATGATCTAACAGATTATTCAGACCACTGCCCAATATCGATAAGAATTAATCAAGGTATCCCAAATGATACGGAGTTGCAACTAACCCCCAAAACAGGTGCAGACATCAAATCTCATCAAATTAAGGATGAAAATGTTATTTTCTTTTGGGATGAGAAATCCGATATAAAACTTCAACGAGCACTGATATCTCCAGAAATGAAAATGCGTTTGAATTCTATAAACAATAATATCGCATTAGACGATAAAAAACCTATCAATTCTTCCAAAACTGTCAATAATGTAGTTAAAGAACTCACACAAATGCTACATGATGCGGGTAAACAAAGTATTACCTACAAATAACAAGAACATGGAAGAAAAGGAAAAGAAAGAATAAAAAATGGTTTGACAGGAATGCAAATCACATTGTCGAGAAACCAAATCTTTATTAAACGCTTTAAACAGAAAACCCATTTAACAAAATACTTCACCAGAAATATTTCATTGCAAGGAAAGCATACAACAAAATGATAAAGAAAAAGAAGAAAATATTCAAAGCTAAGTTATTAGCTTTATTAAACAAAAACTTGTCTGAAAATCCAAATAAAGTTGGAAAACCTTGAAAGAATTACAAACCATAGAGACTCAAGAACAGACACACTCACTGCCTGTTAAAAAATGGATCACGCATCTCGAAAAATTAATAGGAAAAGAAGTTGAACTAGAGAACCAAGAAAATGTTGTCACAAATGATAATCAAAATATGGAAGATATGAAAGCAGGTTTGAATGATATTAATGTAGATTATGAGATTTCCGATACAGAAATTATAAAGACTGTTAAGAAATTAAAGAATAACAAATCACCAGGAATAGATGGAATAAGAAATGAATTCCTAAAAGCAGGGATTTCAGAGCTATTACCTACAATGAAAAATATATTTAATTTAATCTTACAAACTGGCCAATATCCAGATTTATGGAAAAAAGGCATTTCAGTTCCTATTTATAAAGGAGGAGACAAATCGAACCCCAACAATTACAGAGGAATCACACTTAATTGTTCATTAAGTAATGTCTTATGTCAAATACTAAACAATAGAATAAACATGTACTTAGAATCAAACAATTCTTTATCTAAGGAACAAGCAGGTTTTAGAAAGGGCCATAGAACTACGGACAATATCTTTATTTTAAAGAGTATAGTAGACCACACATTGAAATCGCGTACTGGAAGATTATATGCATGTTTTGTCGATTTTTAGAAAGCATTTGATAATATTTCTCACAAAGGATTATTAATGAAATTACAAAGATTTGGCATCAACGGTAAATGCTTTAATTTGGTTAAAAACATGTACACAAATACACAAATCTACTCTGATGGAAAAAAAAGGAAGTTGCCATTCAGTTTGTATACGAAGAGGAATTTTGCAAGGAAACGCGTTAAGTCCAACATTATTCAACATGTTTATAGACGATTTAACAACCTGGATTCCACATGTTGATTCACCAACATTAGATCCTTCAAGTAATACGTGTATATCTACCTTGTTATACGCAGATGATCTTATACTCGTCGCAACATCTAAGCAAGGTTTACAAATAAAATTAGATAAATTACATTTATATTGTAGAGAGTGGGGCTTGCAAATTAACATTGAAAAAACTAAAGTAATAATATTTCTAAAACAGAACCCAAAACTCGAGTATTTTTTAAATGTGGTACACAATTCATTGAAACAGCAGAACAATACAAATATCTGGGAATAATTTTTCATAAGTCAGGAAAACTTGACATGGCAGCAGAACATCTTAGTAAGCAAGGCAACAAAGCAATGTATACCCTAAAAAGAAACGTTTAGAAATGAAAATATTAATTTTCAAATTGTTTTAAAATTATTTGATAGTCTTGTGTCACCAATATTAATGTACGGCGCAGATGTATGGTTACCTTATTGCATAAAATTAAGTGAAAATTTCACTCTAGAAAACATATTAATGAGTGCCTCTCAAATAGATTACCTCATGAGCATACCCAACATAAGTTTTTTAAGCAAGTCTTAGGTGTCCACAAAAAAGCTACAAACTTGGCTGTTGTTGGGGAGCTTGGAAGTTCACCAATTAGTTTAACAATAATTCATCAGATTATAAAGTTCTGGTACCATATTTTGGATTCTGAAGACAACACTCTTATCAAAATGATATACACAAGCATGTTAAACAATGAAACTTACCAAACACCTTGGTTTAAATTTGTTAAACACATTCTTCACCTAATTGGATTGGAACATGTTTGGAATAACCAGCATACTTTTAGTATTAATAAATTGTGCCATGTAGTGCAAACTAAATTGAAAACTGAATACATATCATTTTGGAAGAAAAGAAAGTCACAAACAGAATCAAAGCTTAACTTTTACAATAGCATCACTAGAGATTATAGAATGGAACCATACCTAGCAAATCCTTTCATAACGTTTCACCAAAAACAATCATTATGTAAATTAAGAATCTCTTGTCATGACCTACAAATAGAAAAAGGCAGATATACTAAAACGCCAAGAGAAAGAAGATTATGTATGAAGTGTAATATAGTTGAGGATGAAATCCATTTCTTAGATAATTGTATTAAATATAAGGATTTAAGAAAACACTTTTTAAAACGTGTTGAAGACAAGTACAAAATACAAAATGCGTTGCCCACCAATTTAATATCGAATGACAATGTTATCAGCGAGGTTGCAAAATATGTGTATGAGTGTCAGCAGTTCAGCAGTTGTTAATAGACAGAAACAAATACAAGCAAGAACAAGATGTTTAAAAGTATAAAAAAAATTCGTATTATAGCTATCGAGTTTCATACATCTAACGCTTCGTTATTTGTTGTTAGTTAATTTAATTTATTATTACTATTACTACTACTACTATTCTTTGTGTCATAATAAACCTGTTTACGGTTTTTAAAGACAATAAATGACTGAATCTGAATCTGAATCTGAATCTGAATCTAAAATCACACACACCACACACACACACACACACAACCACACACACACACACACACACACACACACACACACACACACCACACACACACACACACACACACATGCGCTCGTGTACACGCATGCAAGCACACACAAATTACCCACCACCCCACACAATACCACCCACACACGCACGTACGCACTCACGCACGCACACATGCATACACGGACGCACCACAGGTACCACACACACACTTACACACACACACCACACACACACACACACACACACAACACACACACACACACACCCCACACACACACACACACACACAACAACCCCCAACACACACACACACACACACTCAAGATTCCCTTCCTGATCTTTTTCTGTGATAATTATAGTGACATTCGTTTTCTTTTTCTTAATATTTCTTTTTCTCCATAGCCGTTAACTTCGTTCTCAAAATTTATTGGGTTCCATATCAGGGGTTGTTTCCCTTCTTCCCCCATGATGTACAGGTTTGTCTAAGTGTCAGCATTGTATGCGCGTTCGCGCATGTGTGTGTGTGTGTGTGTGTGTGTGTGTGCAACATTACGCTGTGTGCGAGTACGTGCTCATGCGCTGTCCCCTTTCTGAGCATTTGAAAGCATGTGACTCTCCTTTTACAGTGAGGAATGGGGAAAAGCGTGATGGTGAGCGGGGTTGACATGGGGTGTGGAAAGGGGGTGTGGGGGGAAAGCACATGATGGAGGAGGGTCCTTGGGCCCCAGAAACGCGTGGGTACCTGTCCTTTGAAGGTTTATAGTTGTTAAGTTTACCTAAACGAATGCCAACGGCCATACCACTTGAATACACCGGTTCTCGTCCGATCACCGAAGTTAAGCAACGTCGGGCCAGTCAGTACTTGGATGGGGGGACCGCATGGGAACACCAGGTGCTGTTGGCACTATTTTTTCTCTCTTTTCTTTTTCTTTGTCTTCTTGTTGTTCATCTGTTTTATTTCTTGCAAAACTTGTTTATGTCTGTACTTGTTTTTTTATTTTTTTTTATTTCGTCAAAGCTTTGTTTAGTCATTGTTTTTGTTGCCATTTTGTGTAGCTTGCACAATTGTCACGCATAACAGGACAATGTACTGAAAGGATCACATGACAAAAATTGTTGTACTGTCCAATTTGCGGGAGGGGCACATCACTCATATTATGTTTCTTCTCGAACTCTGGGAACGCATATTCATATCCACATATAGTGTTCTAGTGCATGTGTAAGTTCTAGTGCGAGAACGGATTGGTGTGTGTGAGTGTGAGTGTGAGTGTGTGGTTGTGGGTGTGTGTGTGTGTGTTGTGTGTGGTGTGTGTGTGTGGTGTGTGTGTGTAGAGAGAGCCCAGGGGGAAGGGCATGTGTGTGTGTGTGGTGTGTGTGTGTGTGTGTGTGTGTGTGTGTGTGGTGTGTGGGGTTGTGTGTGTGTGTGTGTGTGTGTGTGGAGAGAGAGTCCGGCGCTCTACCAACTGAGCTATGGGCCCCCTCTCTCTAACACACACACACACACACACACACACACACACACACACACACACACACACACACACCACACACACCACACACATGCGCTCGTGTACACGCATGCAAGCACACACACATGTACCCACCGCCCCCCACACACAATACACACCCACACACGCACGTACGCACTCACGAAAGCACACATGCATACACGGACGCACGCACAGGTACGCACACACACACACACACACACACACACACACCACACCACACACACACACACACACACACACACACACACACACAAACACACACACCATACACACACACACTCAAGATTCCCTTCCTGATCTTTTTTCTGGTGATAATTAAGTGACATTCGTTTTCTTTTTTAATATTAGTCTTTTTCCCCAAATAGCCTTTTAAAACTTCGTTCTCAAATTTATTGGGTTCCATATCGGGGTTGTTTCCCTTCTTCCACCATGCTGTACAGGTTTGTCTAAGTGCTCAGCATTGTATTCGCGTTCGCGCGCGCGGCGCGCGCGCGCGCGCGCGCGTGTGTGTTGTGTGTGTGTGTGTGGTGGGGAAACATTACGTCTGTGTGCGAGTACGTGCTCAGTACTTGGATGGGTGACGCCTGGGAACACCAGTGCTGTTGGCACTATTTTTTCTCTTTTCTTTTTCTTTGTCTTCTTGTTGTTCATCTGTTTTATTTCTTGCTTATACTTGTTTGTGTCTGTACTTTTTTTTTTTTTCCCTTCTTTTTTTTTATTTCGTCAAAGCTTTGTTTAGTCATTGATTTGTTGCCTTTTTGTGTAGCTTGCACAATTGTCACGCATAACAGACATGTACGTGAAAGGATCACATGACAAAAATTGTTGTACTGTCCAATTTGCGGGGAGGGGCACTCACTCATATTATGTTTTCTTCTCAAAACTCTGGGAACGCATATTCATATCCACAATAGTGTTCTAGTGCATGTGTAATTTTCTAGTGCGAAACAGGATTGGTTGTGTGTGAGTGTGAGTGTGAGTGTGTGTGTGTGTTGTGTGTGTGTGTGTGTGTGTGTGTGTGTGTGTGTGTGTGTGTGTGTGTGTGTGTGTGTGGGTGTTGTGTGTGCGTGTGTGTGTGTGTGTGTGTGTGTCTGTGGTCTGTGTGTCTGTGTGTGTGTAAGAGAGAGACCGGGGGGAAGGGCATGTGTGTGTGTGGTGTGTGGAGAGAGAGGGGAGAGAGAGAGAGAGAGAGAGGAGGGGAGAGAGAGAGATTGAGAGAGAGAGAGAGAGAGAGAGAGAGAGAGGAGCATAATTTCAATCCCTGTTTTCCCCTTTTTTTTTTGTACTGTTTCAATCCTTTTTTCTTTTTTGAAATTTAACTTTCAAAAACTGTTTGTTTCATCGTCGCCATCGTTGTCGTTCGTCGTTGCTCTTATGTAGAAGCACACTCAGCATGGGCCTGCCTTCTCTCTGTCGTCTGCTAAACTTTTCACCTCCCAAACCCTTGTGCCATGATTGGAGTAAGAACACAAAAAGTCTCCAAGTAAATCCAATTTCCACTGTCCCTATTGACATCTAGCATGGAAATAATCTGTTAACCTCAAACTAACACAAAACACACACACACACACACACACACACCACACACACACACACACACACACACACACACACAACACACACACACACATACCACACAACTCAAGATTCCCTTCCTGATCTTTTTTCTGGTGATAATTATAGTGACATTCGTTTTCTTTTTTTTAAATATTAGTCTTTTTCTCCCAATAGCCGTTAACTTCGTTCTCAAATTTTTTTGGGGTTTTCCATATCAGGGGTTGTTTCCCTTCTTCCACCATGCGTACAGGTTTGTCTAAGTGCTCAGCATTGAAATGCGCGTTCGCACATGTGTTTTGTGTGTGTGTGTGTGTGTGCAACATTAGTCTGTGTGCGAGTACGTGCTCATGCGCTGTCCCATTCTGAGCATTTGAAAGCATGTAACTCTCCCTTTTAAACCAGTGAGGAATGGGGAAAGCGTGATGGTGAGCGGTTGAGATGGGAGTGTGGAAAGGGGGTGGGGGGGCAAGCACCATGATGGGGAGGAGGGTGCCTTGGAGCCCAGAAAACGCGTGGGACCTGTTTTTTGAAGGTTTATAGTTGTTAAGTATACCTAAACGAATGCCACGGCCATACCACGTTGAATACACCGGTTTTTTGGTCCGATAACCGAAGTTAAGCAACGTCGGGCCTGGTCGTACTTGGATGGGTGACCGCCTGGGAACACCAGGTGCTGTTGGCGTTCCTTTTTTTTTCTTTTATTTCGCCTGCTTTTGGTTTTTCTTTTCTATTACTTATTTGTCTGTTTGGGTTGCTGTTCTCTCTCTTTTCTCTGTTTTTTTTTAATTTTTTTTCTCCCATCTTTCCTTTTGTGTTGCAGCACATGCTTTGCATGTTTTTCTGCATACGTGTGTGCTGCCAGCACTCTCCCACATTTTTGCCGTTTAAATTAATGCAAAGCAGACGAATAGCCCCTGTATCTTGTGCTTTTTCCCGCTATCATGTGCCCTTACACAAATTTTCCTGTGTGTTACATCAGCAAGATCCACACCAGATAATGCTTCAATTTTTGCTAAAACGTTGATTTACGAAATGATTTTTCCCTTAATTCATTGAAACAGCAAAATAACATCAGCTACTGAAAAAACAATTCTGCCTGATGCTTCTCGTGGTCTTCTTCTTAAAAGGACACATCCTTTCCCTCTTGATTTCAGTGTCTGGTTCTTTTCTTTTAGCTGAAAAGTCTCTTCCTTTTATACATGCTTTATTTTCTTCTGCCTTTAAATTAAAAGCATGCTTTCTCTCTCTCTCTCTCTCTCTCTCTCTCCCCTTCCCCCTCTCTCTCTCTCTCTCTCTCCCCTCTCCTCTCCCCCTCTCTCTCTCTCTCTCTCTCTCTCTCTACTCTCCCGTGTCTCTCGACTCCTCTCTTAACAACACACACCCCCCACGCACAACACCACACACACCACACACACACCCCCACACACACCAACCCCACACACACACCACCACACAACACCCCACACCCCAACACACCAAATGCGCTCGTGTACAGCATGCAAGCACACCAAATGTACCCACCACCCCCACACACATACACACCCACACACGCACGTACGCACTCACGCACGCACACATGCATACATGGACACAACGCACAGGTACGCACAGACACACTTACACACACACACACACACACACACACACACACCCCACACACACACACACACACACACACACCACACACACACCACACAAACACACACATACACACACACACTCCAGATTCCCTTCCTGATCTTTTTTCTGGTGATAATTATAGTGACATTCGTTTTTCTTTTTCTTAATATTAGTCTTTTCCCCCCAATACCCGTTAACTCGTTCTCAAATTTATGGGTTTCCCTATCAGGGGTTGTTTCCCTTCTTCCACCATGCTGTACAGGTTTGTCTAAGTGCTCAGCATTGTAGTCGCGTTCGCGCAGTGTGTGTGTGTGTGTGTGTGGGCGCAAAAATTACGTCTGTGTGCGAGTACGTGCTCATGCGCTGTCCCATTCTGAGCATTTGAAAGCAGTAACTCTCCCTTTTACAGTAGAATGGGGAAAGCGTGATGGTGAGCGAGTTGAATGGGAGTGTGGAAAGGGGGTGTGGGGGGCAAGCACATGATTGGGAGGGGGTTTTCCTTGGAGTCCCAGAACGCGGGTACCTGTTTTGAAGGTTTATAGTTTTTTAAGTTTACCTAAACGAAAAGCCAACGGGCCCTACCACGTTGAATACACCGGTTCTCGTCCGATCACCGAAGTTAAGCAACGTCGGCCTGGTCAGTATTTGGATGGGTGACCGCCTGGGGAAAACTGGGGGCACTATTTTTTTTCTTTTTCTTTTTCTTTGTCTTCTTGTTGTTCCCTCTGTTTTATTTCTTGCTATACTTGTTTATGCCTGTACTTGTTTTTTATTTTTTATATTCGTCAAAGCTTTGTTTAGTCATTGATTTGTTGCCATTTTGTGTAGCTTGCACAATTTTTCACGCATAACAGACAATGTACGTGAAAGGATCACATGAAAAAAAATTGTTGTACTGTCCAATTTGCAGGGAGGGCACATCACTCATATTATGTTTCTTCTCGAACTCTGGGAAAAGCATATTCATATCCACAATAGTGTTCTCGTGCAGTGTAATTCTAGTGCAAGAACAGGATTGGTGTGTGTGAGTGTGAGTGTGAGTGTGTGTGGTGTGTGGTGTGTGTTTTGTGTGTGTGTGTTTTGTGTGTGTGTTGTGGTGTGTGTGTGTGTGGTGTGTGTGTGTGTGTCTGTGTGTGTGTAAGAGAGAGACCAGGGGGGAAGGGCGTGTGTGTGTGTGGTGTCAAAGTCAAAGTCAAAGTCAAAATTTTTTTCAGATGGAAGATTGAATAAGCAATAAATTTGCTTTTATACATCAAGCCATCCATAACAATATATATATATATATATATATATATATTAAATAATATATATATTATATATATAAAATATATATATATATATATATATACATATATATATTTTATACACACATACACACACAAACATATATATAACACATACATATATATACACCACATACACATTTTAAACACACATACCACATATATATATACACTATACAAAACACCCTACATATATATAGATGAAACGACGAAAAATCACAGAAATTTTTTGAAAAAACAAAGACAATGAAAAATAGAAACCAGAGAAGAAATGGTGGGGGGGGGGGGGGGGGGGGGGTAGGGGAGTGTCAATGAGAAGGGGAAAATCCAGAAAGTAAGAAAGGGAGAGGAGAGAGGGAGAGGAGAGAGAGAGAGGGGAGAGAGTTGGTTTTACAAAATGGGGCATGTCTTCACAAATTGGCAGGTATGTATATTCAAAGAATATTGTCGACGACAATCCATTTTTGAGGCACACCACGCAGGGGCGAGATGTACTAGGTTACATATACACATGCTACACGTGAAAATCAAAACCTTATTTCAAGGGTTTGGGGGAAATTTAGTTAGGGAAATTCATGGATACTTTTCAAATTATTTTTAAACTGGTTTTTTGTTTATACTTTAAGGGGTGGTAACTTGTTCCATACGTTTCCACAGAGGTATAAAAAACTAGATTTATAAAGATTATTTCTGGTCTAGGAAAAGTTTAAAAAATGATTGTGTTATGGATGGTAGTTTTTGAAGTTTTCGCTTTCTTTTTAGGAGCCCTTGCGATATAACATTTTGGCATACATACTGCCTTATTGGGAAAAAAAGTCTGTTGTGAAAAGTTAATATATTAAGTTTTTTAATCTCTGTAGTCAGAGTGCTTGATTTAAACAATACTAATTTTTTGTGCTCTTTTGTACATTCTTGAATCATTTTAATTGGGTTTTTCTGCAGTTGTCCCATAATGTCGAAGCATAATCAATAATGATAGAATGTGAGAAAAGAGAAAAGCTTACGAGAATTTGGGGATCAAGGAAATTCTTAATCTTGGCTAGCTGAAGTATTTTTTGAAGACGTTTTCCCAGTGACTTCGTATGGTCGGTCCACGATAGTCCTTATCATTTATTTACCCTTTGCAATTTTTTTTGATCAACTTTTTTCAATTTGTTTGTCAGATTTAAAAAATGCTGAAAAATTTTGACTTCATTCTTTTCCGTTTTTGTCGAGACTACATACATGCATTTGGTCTTGTTTGCATTTAAGGGACATAAGATTCAGTGGGTCCATTCAATTAAATCTATGAATATTTTTCTTTAGTTTTTTGCTATCTATGGGTGTCTGAATCCTGGAATGAGGATGTATCATCGGCAAACATTTCGCATTTTCATTTAACATAAAAAGGTAAATCATTGATAAATAGAAAACCCGAATAGGACCTAATACAGAGCCTTGTGGTACTCGTATTTGACAGGCAAAAAGTTTGCGTTTTGTTGTGACTGTTACTGCTTGTTTTCCTATTACATAGAAAAGAAAACATGAGGGTTGATGAATCTGGAGTTAAATTTTAACAGTTCTAATTTTGCGCAATAGGGGGATATTTATAAAAATCGAAAGCTTTCTCAAAGTCTATGAAAAGAACACCAGTAAATTTGTTTTCATTTAAACTGCATAGAAGGTACACCAGCTGTATTAGGGCTGTATGACGGTGATTTTTCACGGAAACCAGATTTGATCTTCATTGATAAATTATTTGTAAGGTAAGAATAAAAGGGATTTTTGCAGGGCTTTTCAATACTTAGATAAAGAGATAGAATAGAAACGGTCGATTAATTTGAAGGATTGGATGTATCACCAGATTTATGGGGGAGAAATAACTTTAGCTTCCTTAAATTTTAAAGGGAAAAGTTTGTTCTCTATGCACAAATTGTATAATAAGTAGCGTGTCGAGATCACTGGGATAACTTTAGTATTTTTTTAAACAAAACCGTCTAAATCGGTGCACCAGATTTTTTAAATAGGAAAACTTTTACTGACATCCATAACCGTTAAATTCCCTTTTTGTTGGGAGAGTAAAGGAAAAGCAAATATTCTTGAATCAAGGTTAATGTTTTAAGTGGCTGAGTTTATTTCATTGGGACCTGTCATTTAAATATGATTTTGTCTTTGATGTTTGCAAAATGGTGTTTAACTGATTTTTTAAATACGTTTTGTAAGAAATTTGCTGACTTTTTGATATATTGTTTTTATTCAACATGTTTAAAGCTTTCCAGACTGAACGTGTATCCTTTGTAGAAATTTAACATCTTTTGGAAGTAATTGCGTTTAGATTTTCGTTTCATTGAGTTTACCTTATTTCTTTGTTTTCGAAATTCTTATTTGTTCCGAAATTACTTAAATAATTTCTTTCATTAATTTCTATATCAATTTCTTTTGTTATCCACGGTGGTTTTTGTTTCTTTTTTGACTCTTTTCTTTATGAACGGAGCATGCTTTTTAATACAGAAAATAAATGTATTGATCCAATATTCAGCTGCTCATCAGGGTCTCTTATTTGTATATATAATCCATCTGTGCCGTGGCAAGGTCTGAAAGGAAATCTTCTTCTTTAAAGTTTCTAAAAACTTCTGTAATATATAAAACTTATGCCCTACCTTTGGAATTTTAACACGGGTTTGGGACCAAGTAAGACAGACAAGGATTGTGGTCACTACATCCGCATGGTGGAGCACATACTTCAATAATAGGTTGTTTTGTGTTTGTGTAAATGTGATCAATTAAGTATTGGGAAAGTTCAGTTACACGGGTTGGTTTGTCCAATGTTGTTCTAGGCCGGTAAAGTGGGAGTTTTGATGCCATTTGGGTTTGGGTTTCGTTAAATCTATATTAAAATCTCCCAAAATGATAGTTTCAAAACTTTTGTGTGTGGTGTGTGAGAGAGAGAGAGAGAGAGAGAGAGAGGAAGAGAGGAGAGAGAAGAGAGAGAGGAGAGGAGAGAGAGAGAGAGAGAGAGAGAGAGTGCAAATTTTCAATGCTATTTTCCCTTTTTTTTGTACTTTTTTCAATTCCTTTTTTTTTTTAGAAAGTAACTTTCAAAAACAGTTGATTTCATCGTCGCCATCGTTTTCGTCGTCGTTGTTCTTATGTAGAAGGGACACTCAGCATGGACCTGGCCTTCTCTCTGTATCTGCTTAAACTTTTCACTCCCAAACCCCTTGTGCCCATGGTTGGAGTAAGAACACAACAAGTCTCCAAGTCAATCCAATTTCCACTGTTCCTATTGACATCTAGCATGGAAATAATCTGTTAACCTCAAATCTAAGAACACAATCTTCGTTTTCATATTCAAAGCAAACGTTTTCCCAAAAGCAAGGTGATTTCCATTCATTCAAACGGCACCATTACTACCTCTCCTCTACCCTAACTTCCGCCTCTGACCTGCACTCACCAAGGATTAAGTTTGCCATGAGCACTTGTGTGTGTGTATGTGTGTGTGAGGAGGGGGCTGGGTGGGGAAGAGGTAGTTTTCCCTGATTTAGTCTGCTTTTTCTTGTCGACTTGTCAAGAATCCCTTGGTATGCGTGTTTTAGGTTTATAACAATACGTTTTACCTAAAAGAATGCCAACGGCCATACCACGTTGAATACACCGGTTCTCGTCCGATCACCGAAGTTAAGCAACGTCGGGCCTGGTCAGTACTTGGATGGGTGACCGCCTGGGAACACCAGGTGCTGTTGGCATTCCTTTTTTCTTCTTTTATTTTCTCCTCCTTTTGGTTTTTCTTTTCTATTACTTATTTGTCTATTTGGGTTGCTGTTCTCTCTCTCTTTTTCTCTGTTTTTTTTAACTTTTTTTCTCATCTTTCCTGTGTGTTGCAGCACATGCTTTGCATGTTTTTCTGCATACGTGTGTGCTGCCAGCACTCTGCACATCTGCCGCTTATTAATGCAAAGCAGACGAAGAGTCCTGTATCTTGTGCTTTTTCCGCTATCATGTGCCTTACACAAATTTTCCTGTGTGTTACATCAGCAAGATCCACACCGGATAATGCTTCAATTTAGCATAAAACGTTGATTTACGAAATGATTTTTCCCTTAATTCATTGAAACAGCAAAATAACATCAGCTACTGAAAAAACAATTCTGCCTGATGCTTCTCGTGGTCTTCTTCTTAAAAGGACACATCCTTTCCCTCTTGATTTCAGTGTCTGGTTCTTTTCTTCAGCTGAAACTCTTCCTTTCATACATGCTTTATTTTCTTCTGCCTTTAAATTAAAAGCATGCTTTCTCTCTCTCTCTCTCTCTCTCTCTCTCTCTCTCTCTCTCTCTCCTCTCTCTCTCTCTCTCTCTCTCTCTCTCTCTCTCTGTGTCTCTGACTCTCTCTCTAAACACACACACACACACACACACACACACACACACACACACACACACACACACACACACACACACACACACACACACAACACACACACACACACACATGCGCTCGTGTACACGCATGCAAGCACACACAAATGTACCCACCACCACCCACACACATAGACACCCACACACGCATGTACGCACTCACGCACGCACACATGCATACACGGACGCACGCACAGGTACGCACAGACACACTTACACACACACACACACACCACACACACACACACACACACACACACACACACACACACACACACACACACACACACACACATACACACACACACACTCAAGATTCCCTTCCTGATCTTTTTTCTGGTGATAATTATAGTGACATTCGTTTTCTTTTTCTTAATATTAGTCTTTTTCTCCAATAGCCGTTAACTTCGTTCTCAAATTTATTGGGTTCCATATCAGGAGTTGTTTCCCTTCTTACACCATGCTGTACAGGTTTGTCTGAGTGCCCAGCATTGTATGCGCGTTCGCGCATGTGTGTGTGTGTGTGTGTGTGTGTGCAACATTACGTCTGTGTGCGAGTACGTGCTCATGCGCTGTCCCATTCTGAGCATTTCAAAGCATGTAACTCTCCCTTTTACAGTGAGGAATGGGGAAAGCGTGATGGTGAGCGAGTTGAGATGGGAGTGTGGAAAGGGGGTGTGGGGGGCAAGCACATGATGGGGAGGAGGGTGCCTTGGAGTCCCAGAAACGCGTGGTACCTGTCTTTGAAGGTTTATAGTTGTTAAGTTTACCTAAACGAATGCCAACGGCCATACCACGTTGAATACACCGGTTCTCGTCTGATCACCGAAGTTAAAGGTCTACTTTAGAGGTTTTCGATAATTGGTCAGCTTATGCAGAAATATGAAATGTTTGATAAATTGGTAAAATAAACATCCGATTCGCTCCCGATCACACGAAATCGATCCGCGAAAGTGTGCATTTTCACCTGTAATCAAGAAAACGGGAGGTAATCAACTAAATCTTGGCATGGCTTAACTGCTCTTGGATATGACGTCAACTGATGGACAGCGATGGCGACAGAAAGCGATTCTGATGGTTCTTGCACGTCTTGCTCGAATTTAATTTATCATGTGAAAGCAGTGACTATGATTGCGACAGCCAGTGTGACTCTGGAGATGTTTCTGCAAGGCCTTTACCTTATCAGTTTGAACCGGATGGTTCCGAATTCGAAGAAGAAAGTGTGGCAGAGGAGATGATCACGATGATGTTTTCGGACTCAGTCATTTGTTCTCCTCTCAGAGGTAAGTGAAGTAGGCTAAGAATTAAATTATTATTAATATCATGTCATATATCATATCATGGCGCATGCTTTAAATAGCCCTTTGCCTGCTCTGTAGGACAACTCTTTTTTTTATTTTTAATATTGACTTTTTTTTTGGACAGATAGATTTTCAGTTTAAATTAGATTGTGGTTGTTGGCAAGCCAAAAAGATTTAGAATAGAAGTCGTGCAAGCAGGCCTATCTAAGCGTTTTTTATTTATTTATTAAAAAAAAAATTATTTGCAAGTTATGTGTTGTCTCTAATCATCATGTGTCATTGTCTGTGCGACCATTTACAAGTGTGTAGCACTAGGGGGTGTGTATAAATGTTTTAATCACAATTAGTAGATATGATCTTTAATCACTAAGCTGGAACATTTCTAGTTAAAGAAAAAGGAAAAAAATGTGTTACTTATTTCTCAAAGAGTGATTAAAAAAAAAAAGTGATACATGCAAAGAAAATAATGATATTACTGTCAACCTCGGGGTATGTCAGTGGAGGAAGGACTAGCGCACAGCCCAAACACACTCCCCAGCTTGCTTATAATCTCATTCATATATCATGCATTCGTCACATCAAACCACTAGTAAAGTTTATAACTTTACTACACATGATCATAGAACCAAACATCAATGCATATAGAGTCAAACAAAATAAAACATTCTCTCTTTTCTTGAACTTCACAAAACCATTTATCTAAATCATCATTAACTAACCCGGGTATAAATAGATTTCTACTTTACCTGGCCAGGTGACTTATACTATTCACGAATCACTGTCTTTTCTTCTTTTTTTCTTTGTTTCTTTTCACTGTCACTTTCACAAGCACAACACAACTGCTGGCACTGGTCAGCTTGGACCGCTGGCACTGGTCAGGTTGGACTGCTGGCACTGGTCAGTTGGACCGCTGGCACTGGTCAGGTTAATGGCGTTGGCCTGATGAAAGTGGCGCCGCCAGGTATGAAGTCGAACCCCGGTTCAGGTGGAATAGTGACTATTAGACATCGATCTGTTCTCCTTTCTTTCTTCCTGCATTAACGCATTGCACTCTCTCTCTCTCTCTTCTAGTCTGCTCTATCAAATGGACATGGTTGCTTTTCTTTTCTTTTCCTTTTCTTTCTTTTTCTCTTCATCATTAGCAACTCTCTCTCTCACTCAACATCTCTTCTTAGTCCTCCCTCTGCAGACTTTATCTGGTGCTAATGCCTCCACTTGGTTCTCTTCTCTCCTCCCCTCATCTCTCTGCTCTTCTCTCCTGCAGAACTTACACCCAGAACCTCTTCCTCTCTCTGTCTGTCCGTTCGTTCTTCTCTTTCACTCACGCATTCCTATCTTATCCTAAAACCCATCTGTCAAAGGGCGAGTACCATTGGTCAGTATTTTTACCCCCTCGTACCCGAAGTTACCTCCCTCTAATTCCATTGGAATATTCAAATCATGACAGTCACGCCTACACGCCTTACTCTCTGTAGTGGTCATTGGGTCATTTAATTAATTAGCTAGATCTCACCCCCACTACACAATACCTTCCCCCTCTCCCTTTCCGGCGACGTCGACTTAATTGTGGACACTGGTCCTACAAATTGGCTAGATCAGTCTGGCCCAGGCGTTGAGATCTGTCTGGGCAGACATCGAGGCATCAGTCAAGCTACTTAGTCCGTCTGGCTGGACCGTACCGTCTCCGTAGAGGATTAGGATTAGTCTCCTCGCTGTGCCCAAATTGGCTGAGGCGATGCTTGAAGGCATGGGCCCGACGCATGAGGCCGTCTACCTGGCGCCCAAGATATTTGAGTTGGAGCTTATGTCCAAACAAACTGGCTGGCGACTAACCACGAGTTCGGTTTTCTATTTTTGTCCGTGACAATTTCCCCCTTGCAAAAGACTATGCTCCGCATTGTCTCAAAACAACGGTACAAAAAAGACAACAACCGAATTTGCTGATACACAGCTACACGTGCAAAGTTTGGAAAAATACTTTACAACAAACGGTTTATAAATTATAAAATATATCATTAGTGAATACCACCCCAGTGAGTTATCATTGACGTGCTCTCTTTGCGTTATTTCAACTCATTTTATAACAACCTCTGTGCGCACCTATGCAATTCCCTACCTGCGGATTTGCCATCTCTCCTCTTCACAACTACTTTGAAGAGCACAATATAATATGATCACGATCCATGACACTTCACTGAGGAATCTCCATCCTCACTTATTGCAAATAATGCGTCACTACACAAGCGACTGTATGCTCCAAGCATAACTACTTTTCACATGAACAAGTCTCACAAAGAAAATATGAACAAGTCTCACACAGAAAAATATGAACCATAGCCAACTGGGAATGAACCCATATCCACTCAACATAACTGTAATCAACACATATTATCAACAAAGCACCCCGGATATGACTGACTTCCTCTGAGTTGCAGCTTGCTAGACTACACGGCTTAAAGTCAGCTCTGACATTCTGTCGACCTGGGATGTACTGGACTCGATACCTGTAGGGCTGCAATGCCATTGCCCAACGCAGCACTCTGCTGTTTTTCAGCTGCGCCTCCTGCAGGAATTTGAGTGGTTGATGATCAGTCTCTATCACGAACTCTTTCCCATACAAGTATTTGTGGAATTTCTGCACGGCCCACACGAGGGCCCTAAACACTCCTTCTCTACAGTTGCGTACCCTTCTTCACACTTCGTCAGCTTCCTGCTGGCATACTTCACAGGAAACTCGACCCCTTCGTGCTCCTGCAACAATACTGCACCTACTCCACCGCCTGATGCATCTGTCCGCAACAAAAATGGTTTGGACATATCTGGTAGCTTCAAGATGGGACGGGAGCCTAGTCGTTCTAGCACTGTCTGCAGTGCTTGCTCTGCAGCGTCTGACCACACGACCACTGCCGGTTTCCCTGCCTTGACCAAATCACTGAGAGGACTCGTGATTGCTGCGAAATTTGGAACAAACTCCTGTAGAAGCCAATAAAACCTCGCAGACTCCTGACTTCTGTTTTGGTCTTCGGTCTCTCTGAATTCATCATCTTCTCCACCTTTCCCTTTTCTGGCTGCTTTGTGTCGCCTCCGACAACAAAACCTAGGAACTCCTACTGTCTAGCCCTTCATACAGTGACACATCCCTGTATGACTCTTCTGGAAACTTAGGGAACAAAATCTCCCCTTCTTCTGCTGGGTCTCTTTCACCTCATCAATGATTGCTGCTGCGCCTATGTGCTGAGTCTCACGCTGAATATATTTGCGGAGAAAATTCGCATGGAAAAGTTTTAGTTTTCCCATTCACATCAATTCGGTAATCCCGACCGACCTTTTCAGTGATGGTGAATGGTCCTTTCCAATGCATCAGCAGCTTGTTGTGACCCGTGGGAAGCAGTACCAGGACTTGATCTCCCACCTTGAGGGATTGCTTCCTCACCTTCCTGTCATATTGTTTCTTCTGAACGACCTAGCCTCCTGCAAACCTTCCCTTGCAACCTTGCATGTCTCATACCTGTGCCCACCTTTGGGACAGGGCGAGATTGGGCCAATCAGATCAACAGCCACTCTCCTGAACGGTGTGTCAATTAAAGGGGGATGTTTAAGAGGCGCCTTCCTCTTCACCCCTCTTGTGGCTGACCTTTGACACACGTCACATGACATGCAAAAACGCTTTATGTCTGCCATTGCCCCTGGCCAATGAAAATCATCAAAGATTCGGTCAGCTGTTTTGCTGGTGCCGAGATGACCCGCCATGAGCGACTCGTGACCCACTGACATGACAGTGTCACGATAACATGCTGGTACCTCTAACTGAGTGGTCACCTTACCTGTCTTCCCCTTGGTAAACACTCGGTACAGCAACCCGCCTTTCACAAGAAATTCTGTCTCACCTCCTCTAACCACCTGTTTCTCTCCACCTCTTGCCCAACTCCCAAGACTTCACGAGCGAAGGGTCTTGTTCCTGCGCTGCCCTAAACTCATCAGGCGACACATCTATGCCCGACTTCCTTCCTGGAATGACTAACGGTTTATCAACCTTTCCCTCCTTCTTGCTCCGTGTTTGAACTGCTGCCCCTGTAGCAGTCAACAACTCAGGATCCCCTGGATCCCCTTTCACCTGGAAAATTTCCAATGATCAAATCATGAAGGGGTTTCTCCATCACCAGCGCAGACAACTCGCCTGAGAAGTAAGGGGTACGTACTTCTATCTTAGCAACTGGAAACTCCCTCACAGTGCCATCGATTAGAGTAACAGGTCTGGATTTGCCCTGTCAAATCCCCTTTCTCGACCAGCGTTGTTCGTACTACACCACATGAACAACCAGTGTCTCGTAACACTTTCACCCTCTGCTGGCCAATCCACCCTTCCACCGGTAATGAACCACTCAGCCTAGTGCCCTCCATCCCTGACAAATGACTGCTGTCCAGTGCTAGCCATAGGCCGCACTCCACCCTTTCAGATTGGATCCCTTTTGGTTCCACTGCAGGTCGTTTCCCTGGCGACCCTTATCGACTTCTTGCAAGGCTGCTGCCTTCTGGAACCTCATGCGACAATCCCTCGCCACATGTCCCTTCTTGTGACAAATGAAACACCTATTGTCCCCTTTTTCCTCCTTTCTGCCCCACCACTGGGTTTGCAGACTGTGCAGAAAACTCCCCTAGTCTCCTTGCACCCTTCTCACCTGTGCCTGGCACCTGTTTCTCCTGCACCTTAGTGCCCAAACGTGCCTCTCTATACACCTCTGCTAACTTCAGCAACTCCCTGCTGTCTCTGGCTGTCTCTCTTTCAAATGTATGGTTAACTCTGGACTGCAACCTGACAAAATCTGTTCCTTCATAACTAGCTCTTTCAATTCAGCGAACTCCTTCTTCGTACCACTCAACTCTAACCATTTTTTCAAAATAGTGATCCAAACGTGCACCAAACTGAGTGTACGTTTCACCTGCTTGCAATCTAGCTGATCGAAATTTCTTTCTGAATCCTTCCTCTGTGAGGTCAAATCCCTTCATCAACGATTCCTTCACAGCACCAAAATCAGATTGTTGGTCTGCTGGTAACGCAGTGAAAATCTGCAATGCCTTACCCGTCAATAGCGCTGACAAAAAGACTGCCCACTCTTCTGAAGGCCAACCCTGACTGGTAGCAAACGTTTCGAAACGACTGATGTATGCATCAATCGAATCTGTTCCTTCAGAGAATTTTGGCAACTTTGGTCGGGGGGCATAACTGTGCACAGGGTTACTGGAAACTGAGCTACCATCATCGGTGGTCTCCCTTTGTATTCTCACCTTTTCTAACTCTAATTGAATCCTTAATCTTTCTGTCTCCTGCTTTATTCTTTCTGTTTCCTGCGTTTCCCTATCATTGTTAGCCTGAATCCTTAATCTCTCTGTTTCCTGCGTTTCCTGATCATTGTTGGCCTGAATCCTTAATCTTTCTGTTTCCTGCATTTCTTTAGCTTTTTCCTGCTCTGCTATTTCTAATGCGACACGGCGTCTTTCCGCTCGTTCATCCCTTTCCATCTTTTGGGTTGGTTTTCAACGAATGCTCGCAACTCTTCTCCCGAGTAGCCTAAATCACGAGCGACGCTCACAAGTTGTTCAATAGGGGTGTTCTTTTCGTCCGCCATTTATATCTTCTCTTTTTTTTTTTTTTGAACGAGATTTTATTCCTACGACAGCCAAACTGGTGGTTACCGACACGAGTGACGTAATAGCACAATCCTATGAATGATAATATTAGCTTGGGACAACGTAATTAGTTTTTATAAGACGCCTAGCGCCTGACCCAACTATGAGAGCGAATTATAGGCAATCTGTGCGAAATAAGTACTCTGGGGCTGAAATGCCAAGCCTAGTATTAACTATCTTGGAAGCAATGCCAAGCCTAGTATTTAACTATCTTGGGAACATACAGTAAGACACTACCTTGTCTTAGGATTACAATAATTGAATCCCACCCAGCTTCCTCTCTGAGAAGTTGAACAATTATAATAAATGGGCCAGAATATCCTGGCAGGCTCGCCAATAAATTGTCAACCTCGGGGTATGTCAGTGGAGGAAGGACTAGCGCACAGCCCAAACACACTCACAGCTTGCTTACAATCTCATTCATATATCATGCATTCGTCACATCAAACCACTAGTAAAGTTTATAACTTTACTACACATGATCATAGAACCAAACATCAATGCATATAGAGTCAAACAAAATAAAACATTCTCTCTTTTCTTGAACTTCACAAAACCATTTATCTAAATCATCATTAACTAACCCGGGTATAAATAGATTTCTACTTTACCTGGCCAGGTGATCTTATACTATTCACGAATCACTGTCTTTTCTTCTTTTTTTTCTTTGTTTCTTTTCACTGTCACTTTCACAAGCACAACACAACTGCTGGCACTGGTCAGCTTGGACCGCTGGCACTGGTCAGGTTGGACTGCTGGCACTGGTCAGGTTGGACCGCTGGCACTGGTCAGGTTAATGGCGTTGGCCTGATAAAGTGGCGCTGCCAGGTATGAAGTCGAACCCCGGTTCAGGTGGAACAGTGACTATTAGACATCGATCTGTTCTCCTTTCTTTCTTCCTGCATTAACGCATTGCACTCTCTCTCTTCTAGTCTGCTCTATCAAATGGACATGGTTGCTTTTCTTTTCTTTTCCTTTTCTTTCTTTTTCTCTTCATCAGTTAGCAACTCTCTCTCTCACTCAACATCTCTTCTTAGTCCTCCCTCTGCAGACTTTATCTGGTGCTAATGCCTCCACTTGGTTCTCTTCTCTCCTCCCCTCATCTCTCTGCTCTTCTCTCCTGCAGAGCTTACACCCAGAACCTCTTCCTCTCTCTGTCTGTCCGTTCGTTCTTCTCTTTCACTCACGCATTCCTATCTTATCCTAAAACCCATCTGTCAAAGGGCGAGTACCATTGGTCAGTATTTTTACCGCCTCGTACCCGAAGTTACCTCCCTCTAATTCCATTGGATATTCAAATCATGACAGTCACGCCTACACGCCTTACTCTCTGTAGTGGTCATTGGGTCATTTAATTAATTAGCTAGATCTCACCCCCACTACACAATACCTTCCCCCTCTCCCTTTCCGGCGACGTCGACTTAATTGTGGACACTGGTCCTACAAATTGGCTAGATCAGTCTGGCCCAGGCGCTGAGATCCGTCTGGGCAGACATCGAGGCGTCGGTCAAGCTACTTAGTCCGTCTGGCTGGACCGTACCTTCTCCGTAGAGGATTAGGATTAGTCTCCTCACTGTGCCCAAATTGGCTGAGGCGATGCTTGAAGGCGTCGGCCCGACGCATGAGGCCGTCTACCTGGCGCCCAGGATATTTGAGTTGGAGCTTATGTCCAAACAAACTGGCTGGCGACTAACCACGAGTTTGGTTTTCTATTTTTGTCCGTGACAATTACTGAGTGTTGTTGCTATCAAATATCATGGTGTGTGATTAAATTCAAGTGTGTGCTGTGAGTCGTTATTGCATGCGTACAGTAATCTCTGCACATTGCTGGACTTAGAGAATATTTTCAAAACATGTTAATTTTATGCTGTTGCCCCTGGGCATGCATGTAAGTTGGCTGAAAGTATGTCAGTTTTGGTTAAAACAAACACTATAATAATTCATACTAACTCAACTGTAGTGTAAATGTATTCATCATTTCATGACAAGCTTTTCTTCAATTTTACATGTGATTGTGATAAAAAAAAAAGTGTATGCTTGCTGTGTAATAAACCATTTGTTCAGTGACATTCTTATGAGACACATGGGTATGATGATGATGGATGGAGGAATTCAGAGCTCTATATTAATTTTCATTTGCTTGCTCAGTGACTTACTAGTTGCTAGTTGATTACAAAAAAGTGGAATTTATGTTCTTAGTATGAATTTCCTTCTGACTTTGGCCATCAAATCATTTTATTTATTTTGGCCATCAAATTTCATTTATAGCGTGTGGAATTGTTCACTGTATTCAGTGAATGGCAGGACTGCAATCATGCAAGCCATATTAACAAGACCAGCTATTGATTGCAGTCTAAGGAAGAATAATGTTCATGCAATCAGTATCAAGCTTTTGCACAGTCTCCAAGAAATCTTTTCAGCTATTACTTGATCACACATGGTGCATCGTTGCCCTAAAGTTCTTAGGTAACATATTTGTGTGAAAACATGCATGCAATCTAAGTTCATAGGTAACATATTTGAGTGAATATATACATGCAATCTTTTTAGCTATTACTTTATCACACATGGTGCATGGTTACCTAAAGTTCATATCTATTATCTGACATTATATGTGGGAATCCATGCATGCAAAGAGTCCACATGACAATTCTGTACACAAAAAAGAAAAACTCTTCCCACCCACCCACCCTCCTTCCCAGTTCAAGTGCACAAGTTTATACATAAATATAAAATATTTCTACTCTGTCAGACATAAAGTTCCTATGTTTAACTGAAGTCTTTGACATACTACCCGCTACACTGTGTCACAGACTTCTGTTCTTGGCACCAATCACAGGTTTCAAAGGTTTCAAAGCAAACAAAGAAGTGAATGATATTTTTTACTTCACATTTTTACTTCACATGAAATGATGAAGTACAAATACATGTAGCTGGGTGCTAACAGTGTATATATTTCTTTGGTTACCTTTCGTGGATGAAAATGTTTTGTTCGAGAGTTATCTTCCCCTTACCTCCCTTGGTCGAATCTTCATTTTTTAATTGTGTGAATTCTTTAAATCATGAATACCTCAGAACCTACATAGTTGTATGTACGTCGCTAAAGTCACAAAAATTAATGTATTTGATTCATTACAACCGTACTGGGCTGAGAGCCCTATTTTCTCTAAACTGGTATTTTGCACAAGCAATCTTGGTGCCATTTTCAATTGTCTGTCGAATGAACATTGAATAATTCTTGATTTTACAAAAAAGTAAGAGGAAAACCGAAGAATCTGAAGATGCATGTTAAAAGTAATGTCCATGAGCTCTCATTTCGTATATCGCATGCTTAGGATCTATTCGCACAGGCTTGCGACTATACGAAATGACTGACGACGCCGGTTCCCTTGATCAAGTCGCCTTCTTTGTTCATTGTCGGAGTTTTGATCCAAATTATCATTCTACGAAATTCGGACTTCTCGATCGAAATCTTGCTTATGACTCCATTTCTGTTATGAATACAACTGAAAATTTGTAGAATTTATTATTTAACAGACCATTTCAACAGAGTATTTTTCAGTTGAAAATTGTGTCAAAAGTAGGTGCCGAGTGAAAAGTCAGCTGTGTTTTCTAGTAAATTTTAATAACACAATTCTCCACTTAGACACTGTCTCGGAAAATGAAAGTTTATATGTATGAAAAGAGCGAAGTGCCAGCTATTCATTCATTGTAAAATTATTTCACGCTCTTCAGTATCTTTTATTGAAATAGAGGAAAATATGACGCAAACGCGTTTAAAAGTGGCTTCACTCTGAGACATTAATCAGCAATGATTTAGTACAGGAACAAAATTGTCAAATGTGACTTACTGCATTTTATTCCTTGTGTTCTGAGGTTTCATCGATAGTAAATATGTGTAATAGTTTGAACGGACAGCGAGCCAGACAACACTGAAGCTGCCATAGAAAACACAAAATTCTGTTGGTTCCGGCCTCGCGAGGCCCGTTTCGTCTCCGGCGCCGTGTTTACTGGCTTTGCGGCCCGGTACGTTGCTATAAAAGTAGAGCGTGGTGTGAGAATGGGCAGAGTGTTCCCTGATGTGAGCGACTGGCGTGAGAGGCAGAGAGAGTGCTCAGTGCGCTGAGTGCTGTGCGAGAGAGATTGCTTCCAGGGCTGCGTTCCTGGTTTGAGCTCCTAGCCATGGAAGAGAAATAAAAGAAGAAAAAACTCCACTTCGTCCTGTATGTCTTCTTGACTGGCTGCTGTCCCTTGGTTCCTGCACATATCACATCTGCCTGTCTTCACCTGCACACCCCTTACCCCTCCACACCATCACATACATAATACATTTTTCTTTGGCAAAGAATGAAGGAAAACACACACACACACACACACACACACACACAACACACACACACACACACACACACACACACACACAACACATTTTAAATTTATTATATTATACCTGCCAACTACCATCTGCTTGACAACTGGTATTTACATGTGCCACATCATGATGATCATGCAAATGATCATCCACACAACATTCTTCTGCATCAGGTGGTACTGTCTCCTCCGTGTCTCAGACAATATCTCAGCAATCATCTGCAAATGGTAATTGTTTTACATTTACACTTGCAGCTCTGCAGGGTTCCAGAGGTATCAGTTAAAGGGAACTGCTTAAAATTCAGTGAAGAAATACTATGTATCATAATGAAAACAGAGTAGGTAGTTGATCATCTGCACCAAAGATATAATTTAAAATAGGCATCACACTTTCAGAATAATTTATCAACGCAACAACAGAAACAACAAAGTTAACCTTTGGAATTTACTGCCATGAAAGTCGATGGAAAAAAAACTATTGATAGAAAAACTACATAAAAGCGTTCTATAACATTAGGTGAGATCATATTACAACATCAATAAAAAAAAAAAAAAAGATTCAAATGCAGTATCTTTTGTCTTTTAATTTTTTTAACACAATGGAAACATCAAAACCCCACAAATTGCCTATTAATGATAGCAGTACTAATACAATTTAACACATATACAATGTAACATGCAAGTCACACACACACACACACACACACACACACACACACACACACACACACACACACACACACACACACACACACACACACACACCACCACACACACAGAGTAATATCATTGGCGATGAAAAGATATTAAACAAACTCTGAATGAACACACAACAGCACTTAACACACACATTGGCATGTACACAACTTCCCCCTGGCAAACTGTCATGCTCAGCAGACCACATCACATCACTACCACAAACATGACAAGGGCACATGATGTTAGATCACATCTGTTTTAACACTGCATTGTCATTTAATTCAATGATACACTACAGTGTGAAATGTAACACATGATTGTTTGATTCATTTGAAGTACCTATACTTTTGCTAGTTTAGCTGAACATTGCATGTCACTATCAACTATGTACACACTACACATGTGATACTGTTTCACTATCAACTATGTACACACTACACATGTGATACTGTTCAATAAAACAAGGACTTACTCTTTGGCGTTCCCTTTCTGATAAGCTCCTCTCACGCTGTTCACACCTTTCAGTACACTCGTTGAGCACACAGGTGCTGTGAGAGCTGCTGTGGTCGTGGTAATGTTGCTGATGCAGACTGGCAGTTTGATACAGTGGCTGTTGTGGTAACAACTGTTGAAAACTGGGTTGTGACTGCCAAGCGGTGCGGTTTGTGGATTGTGGGCACAGCCCCTGGGAGTAACATTCTTTTCTTTTCATCTGAAAGCTACCTAGCAGCGCATAGCTGGCAGGGTAGCAATCAGGCTCAAAATGAAGATGACACACGCCGAGTTCTTGTTTGGTGTGCCAAAGGAAGGTCCGAAGTTGGCCCGGCATGTTTGCACGAACTGAATCCACTTCTTTCGAGTATCTGGATCAGATGGAAATGTGTGCAAAGAATATCCATCTCTCTGCTGAGCTGTTGCACTCGCTACAGCACAATATCTGCCACACTTTCGTGACTTCTTGGACTGTGGGGGATCGCAACTCACGTTGATTTCACTTGGCGTTGCCATGTTGTGTAGGTCGCGGCTGACGGCCAGTCCATCAGTTGACATCACGGTTTTCGGTTTGTACCGCGTGGGGTTTGAACAGGTGTGCAAAAGTCGTTTTTTATCAATTAAATTCTTCCGGCGATTTTATAAAAAAAAATGAATACACTCTGAAGTTATATGATATGTAGACCTGTTTTTAACAAATTATCGAAAATCTCTAAGTAGACCTTTAGAGCAACGTCGGGCCTGGTCAGTACTTGGGATGGGTGACCGCCTGGGAACACCAGGTGCTGTTGGCACTATTTTTTTCTCTTTTCTTTTTCTTTGTCTTCTTGTTGTTCATCTGTTTTATTCTTGCTATACTTGTTTGTGTCTGTATTGTTATTTTCTTTTTTTTATTTCGTCAAAGCTTTGTTTAGTCATTGATTTGTTGCCTTTTTGTGTAGCTTGCACAATTGTCACGCATAACAGACAATGTACGTGAAAGGATCACATGACAAAAATTGTTGTACTGTCCAATTTGCAGGGAGGGGCACATCACTCATATTATGTTTCTTCTCGAACTCTGGGAACGCATATTCATATCCACATATAGTGTTCTAGTGCATGTGTAAGTTCTAGTGCGAGAACAGGATTGGGTGCGTGTGTGTGTGTGTGTGTGTGTGTGTGATGTGTGTGTGTGTGTGTGTGTGTGTGTGTGTTGTGTGTGTGTGTGTGTGTGTGTGTGTGTGTGTGTTGTCTGTGTCTGTGTGTCTGTGTGTGTGTAAGAGAGAGACCAGAGGGGAAGGGCATGTGTGTGTGTGTGTGTGTGAAGAGAGTGAGAGAGAGAGAGAGAGAGGGAGGAGAGAGAGAGTGAAGAGAGAGAGAGAGAGGAGAGGAGAGAGGAGAGAGAAGAGAGAGAGAGAGAGAGGAGAGAGTGCATAATTTTCAATGCTGTTTTCCCTCTTTTTTTTGTACTGTTTCAATTCCCTTTTTTTTTTTTAGAAAGTAACTTTCAAAAAACAGTTTGATTTCATCGTCGCCATCGTTGTCGTCGTCGTTGTTCTTATGTAGAAGCACACTCAGCATGGGCCTGCCCTTCTCTCTGTCGTCTGCTAAACTTTTCACTCCCAAACCCTTGTGCCCATGGTTGGAGTAAGAACACAACAAGTCTCCAAGTGAATCTATTCCACATGTCCCTATTGACATCTAGCATGGAAATAATCTGTTAACCTCAATCTAAGAACACAATCTTCGTTTTCATATTCAAAGCAAACGTTTTTCCCAAAAGCAAGGTGATTTCCATTCATTCAAAACGGCACCATTACTACCTCTCCTCTACCCTAACTTCCGCCTCTGACCTGCACTCACCAAGGATTAAGTTTGCCATGAGCACTTGTGTGTGTGTATGTGTGTGTGAGGAGGGTGGCTGGGTGGGGGAGAGGTAGTTTTCCCTGATTTAGTCTGCTTTTTCTTGTCGACTTGTCAAGAATCCCTTGGTATGTGTGTTTTAGGTTTATAACAATACGTTTTACCTAAGAGAATGCCAACGGCCATACCACGTTGAATACACCGGTTCCGTCGATCACCGAAGTTAAGCAACGTCGGGCCTGGTCAGTACTTGGATAGGTGACCGCCTGGGACACCAGGTGATGTTGGCATTCCTTTTTTTTTCTTTTTTTTTTCTCCTCCTTTGGTTTTTTCTTTTTATTACTTATTTGTTTATTTGGGTTGCTGTTCTCTCTCTTTTTCTCTGTTTTTTTTTAAAAACTTTTTTTTCTTTCTCATCTTTCCTGTGTGTTGCAGCACATGCTTTGCATGTATTTCTGCATACGTGTGTGCTGCCAGCACTCTGCACATCTGCCGCTTATTAATGCAAAGCAGACGAAGAGTCCTGTATCTTGTGCTTTTTCACTATCATGTGCCTTACACAAATTTTCCTGTGTGTTACATCAGCAAGATCCACACCAGATATGCTTCAGTTTAGCATAAAACGTTTGATTTACGAAATGATTTTTCCCTTAATTCATTGAAACAGCAAAATAACATCAGCTACTGAAAAAACAATTCTGCCTGATGCTTCTAGCTCGTGGGTCTTCTTAAAAGGACACATCCTTTCCCTCTTGATTTCAGTGTCTGGTTCTTTTCTTCAGCTGAAACTCTTCCTTTCATACATGCTTTATTTTCTTCTGCCTTTAAATTAAAAGCATGCTTTCTCTCTCTCTCTCTCTCTCTCTCTCTCTCTCTCTCTCTCTCTCTTCTCTCTCTCTCTCTCTCTCTCTCTCTCTCTCTCTCTCTCTCTCTCTCTATCTCTGTGTGTCTCTCTGATCTCTCTAAGACACACACACACACACCACACACACCACACACACACACACACACACACACACACACACACACACACCACACACACACACACACACACACACACAATGACAAGCACCACACTTGAAGATGTAACAAACTGAAATACTACAAGATCGATGTAACCTCGTTCATATTGAAAATCAAAAAAGCACACCCAAACACTGAGAAGTCAAATAAAATGACATCAATCCCCAAACTACGGATGAAATTTTCATTAGGTAATAACAAAGCTTAT
>JAFLJL010012101.1:84936-105098 GCA_018398815.1 Conus ventricosus
GGATTTTGGGCTATTGTAATGTAAAGGCCATGACTTGAATGAATGAGTTTATATCTCGGTGTGAAAGAATACATGCTAAAATCTGTTTATAAATTGTTTGATGTGATTTAGTAAAGTGTTTTTCCCTGAAGGAGAGGGGGAGAAGAAAAACATTCGGTAGTGCGCCTTTTGGTTGATTGGAAAGATTGCGTGTGCGTATGGAGTAAATGCTGTCATGAATGCGCGTGTGCAAAAGTGACAGTGTGACAGTGTGTGTGTGTGGTGTGTGTGTGTGTGTGTGTGTGTGTGTGTGTGTGTGTGTGGTGTGTGTGTGTGTGTGTGTGTGTGTCTGTGCCCGCCTGTGCGTGCGTCCGTGTATGCATGTGTGCGTGCGTGAGTGCGTACGTGCGTCTGTGGGTGTGTATGTGTGTGTGTGGCGGTGGGTGCATGTGTGTGTGCTTGCATGCGTGTACACGAGCGCATGTGTGTGTGTGTGTGTGTGTGTGTGTGTGTGTGTGTGTGTGTGTGTGTGTGTGAATGTGTGAGAGAGAGAGAGAGAGAGAGAGAGAGAGAGAGAGAGAGAGAGAGAGAGAGAGAGAGAGAGAGAGAGAGAGAGAGAGAGAGAGAGCATGTTTTCAATTTAAAGGCAGAAGAAAATAAAGCATGTATGAAAGGAAGTTTCAGCTGAAGAAAAGAACCAGACACTGAAATCAAGAGGGAAAGGATGTGTCCTTTAAAGAAGAAGACCACGAGAAGCATCAGGCAGAATTGTTTTTTCAGTAGCTGATGTTATTTGCTGTTTCAATGAATTAAGGGAAAAATCATTTTGTAAATCAACGTTTTATGCTAAACAGAAGCATTATCTGGTGTGGTTCGTGCTGATGTAACACACAGGAAAATTTGTGTAAGGCACATGATAGTGGAAAATGCACAAGATACAGGACTCTTTGGTCTGCTTTGCATTAATAAGCGGCAGATGTGCAGAGTGCTGGCAGCACACACGTATGCAGAAATACATGCAAAGCATGTGCTGCAACACACAGGAAAGATGAGAAAAAAAAGTGAAAAAAAGAGAAAAAGAGAGAGAACAGCAACCCAAATAAACAATAAGTAAAAGAAAAGACAAACCAAAAGGAGGAGAAAATAAAAAATGCCAACAGCACCTGGTGTTCCCAGGCGGTCACCCATCCAAGTACTGACCAGGCCCGACGTTGCTTAACTTCGGTGATCGGACGAGAACCGGTGTAGTCAACGTGGTATGGCCGTTGGCATTCGTTTAGGTAAACTTAACGACTATAAACCTTCAAAGACAGGTAGCCTACCACGCGTTTCTGGGACTCCAAGGCACCTCCTCCCCATCATATGCTTGCCCCCCACACCCCCATTCCACACTCCCATCTCAGCTCGCTCACCATCAGGCTTTCCCCATTCCTCACTGTAAAAGGGAGAGTCACATGCTTGAAATGCTCAGAATGGACAGCGCATGAGCACGTACTCGCACACAGAGTAATGCTGCACACACACACACACACACATGCGCGAACGCGCATACAATGCGGAGCACTTGGACAAACCTGTACAGCATAGTGGAGGAAGGGAAACAACCCCTGATATGGAACCCAATAAATTTGAGAACGAAGTTAACGGGTATTGGAGAAAAAGACTAATATTAAGAAAAAGAAAACGAATGTCACTATAATGATGACAAGAAAAAAGATCAGGAAGGGAATCTTGAGTGTGTGTGTGTGTGTGTGTGTGTGTGTGTGTGTGTGTGTGTGTGTGTGTGTGTGTGTGTGTGTGTGTGTGTGTGTGTGTGTGTGTGTCTGTGCCCGCCTGTGCGTGCGTCCGTGTATGCATGTGTGCGTGCGTGAGTGCGTACGTGCGTCTGTGGGTGTGTATGTGTGTGCGTGGCGGTGGGTGCATGTGTGTGTGCTTGAATGCGTGTACACGAGCGCATGTGTGTGTGTGTGTGTGTGTGTGTGTGTGTGTGGTGTGTGGTGTGTGTGTGTGTGTGTGTGAATGTGTGAGACAGAGTCAGAGAGAGAGAGAGAGAGAGAGAGGAGAGAGAGAGAGAGAGAGAGAGAGAGGGAGAGAGAGAGAGCATGTTTTCAATTTAAAGGCAGAAGAAAATAAAGCATGTATGAAAGGAAGAGTTTCAGCTGAAGAAAAGAACCAGACACTGAAATCAAGAGGGAAAGGATGTGTCCTTTAAAGAAGAAACCACGAGAAGCATCAGGCAGAATTGTTTTTTCAGTAGCTGATGTTATTTTGCTGTTTCAATGAATTAAGGGAAAAATCATTTTGTAAATCAACGTTTTATGCTAATGTCACGCACGAACTGACACAGGTCGCCTCAGTGACAATTGTGGAGTGTGGCCCGTCCAGTGCCAGGTGGCAGTGACCGTGAAGTGCGTGAATCCTGCCGGGAATTTGCTTACCTGTTAACTCTTGGAGGGGGAGGGAGGAGGTTGTCAAGCTCGTCGGAATAGTGGAGTTTACGTGTGTAAACTAACGCTCGTGAAACTGGAGTTCTTCGATGTGTACGGGGAATTCCGTGAATGTGAGTGCTGTCTTGTGAGTTTCCGAGGTGAACTCGGAGTGTGTGGTGTGTCTGCAAGTTAGTACGAACTGAGGCGTTATCCACGAAGGTTGGGTTGGCCTCGTGCTCAGGTTGTTCCTGCCGTTGGGGCAGGGGTTGGTGGTATTGCCTCGACCGACTTTTGAAGGTTTGGCTACCAGGTTGAAGACTGTCGATGTTTCGGTGTTCAGCGACGGGTTCTGCACGTACCAGGGCGTTGGCTGTCTGGCAGTGTCCCGGCGACTGAGGGTGTCGTCCAGTGTGTCGTCCGCGTCTTGACTGTCGATGTTTCGGTGTTCAGCGATGGGTTTCTGCACGTACCAGGGCGTTGGCTGTCTGGCAGTGTCCCGGCGACTGAGGGTGTCGTCCAGTGTGTCGTCCGCGTCTTGACTGTCGATGTTTCGGTGTTCAGCGACGGGTTCTGCACGTACCAGGGCGTTGGCTGTCTGGCAGTGTCCCGGCGACTGAGGGTGTCGTCCAGTGTGTCGTCCGCGTCTTGACTGTCGATGTTTCGGTGTTCAGCGATGGGGATGGGGGTGTTTTCTGGCACCGACAGGGCGGTTGCTATGTCTGGCAGTGTATTCCCGGCGAATGAGGGTGTCCGTCCTTTGTGTGTCGTTCATGGTTGTTGTCTAAGGTGAGTGGGGTAATGTAGCGGAATTCTGGAGGGCTGTGTTGTATGGTGTTTGTAGGATTTCAAGGTTTCATCTAATTTTGTGTTTCTGTCCCGGAACGGGTGGATTTCCTTTTAATTTGTTTTTATTCGCAAAGATTCTTTTTATATGTGAATTTGGTTAAGAGGAGGTAGATTTAAATGTGCGGAAGTTTGAAAGTGAAGAGGAGAAATTTAATTTGAACTTAAGGTCGAGGAATAAAAACACCCAGTAAATATGGGAATGAAATAATGTGCGTTTCGGTTCTACAATTGATACAGATTGGTGAATGTTATAGCGGGTTATTGATGTGCTATGAATAATATGTTGTACTTGGTTGTCGGGCGTCGGTGTACAAGTATAATCCGGTTTTAAGTTAGATAAAGATTGGTTATTTTCTGAGAGTGTACGTTGGTATCGGGGACGGGGAAACTTTTAAACATTAAAAGAGAGTCATGTCACGCGGTGCAGTGCCAGGGTAAGCGTGGGCAGACTGCTTGTGTTGTGTATGGGAGTGTGTGAGGTTTTTTGGATAGGTGACGGGGTGGTGGTCTCGGATAGACAGGTCTTGTAGTTGTTCACTTTGGTTGTTTGCGTTTGAACTAAACAGGGGCAGGGGCGGAAAGGAAAATTAGCGGGGCGAGATCATAAAAATTAAGTGGTTGTTCTTTTGTTCAATTATTGGTAAAGATTTGCAGGTGAATTCAGGATTGTGTTACTCTTGGTATAGGTTATTACGGATTGGAAAATAAGAGAAAAAAAATTAGCAGATGGTTTATAATAAAAGGTATGAGTTATTTGGGGGTATTGTGCACTCAGAAGCATACATTTGATGCATATTTGTATGTGGTTGTTTTAGTCGGACGGGGTGTGAGTCCTGGTACTTCAATGAGGTTTCCGCAGCTTTGTCGGTTTGTCAGTTGACTATGTATGTAGACGCTCGGGTAATCCGTGTCGAGCTTTTGTAATTGGTGTTTGTCAATACGCTTGATACTTTCTGATGTCATTTGTAGGATTATGATGTGGCCTGCTATGGAATTGATGATACCCGGGTTCAGTTCTATTTTTTTTGGTTTTGACTTGAAATGTGTTTGTTTCTATTATGCATGTTTTACTAAGTATTTGATCCTGATTGTGACTTTACTGGGGGTTCACTAAACGGTCAGTTTATTAGTTTGTTCGTAGATTGAATTGAATTTATAATCCTAGGGGATTATTGTCTTGGAGACACAGATGGAGAAATGGAGTCGTGGGTAGGTAACTCTGTCAGTTATAATCTCTTTTATGAAGGGAACAGGTTATATTTTGGTTCATGGCTGTTGATGGAAGTGGAGTGTCATGAATTTGGTTTAATGGTTGATTGGTTATTTATGGTGTGTGAGAATTTTGATGTCAAGGTGACTGGTTGTATTAAGTCATGTTTTAAAATTCAATTAGCTGTGATATTTGGGTTGTGACATGGTTAACTCTGTGATCCATTTACTTTAGTGAAGAAAAAATTAGTTATAACTGCTTCTTATGTGGTAGTAAGTCTTTTCCTTTTGCACAGGGTTACCGAGCGGCGTTTTGTGTACCTCTCTACAACGGCATATCCGTGATGGGGTCGGCCTCTCAGGGGTGGGAGTTGGCACCGACCACTCCCCACTGTCATCATGACCACTTCTCTGCCGGAGTGGGGGGACGCTCCCGGAGCCGGCAGGATGCGTTCCGGTCGGGTCTCATCTCCCTTCTACAGGTTCCGGGGTGTGTGGCAAGTTCCTCTGACTTCTACTGTTCTCGTCTGGGTGGCAAGCGTCTTGTGGGCCACCGCTGTATTCATCAGCGTATGTGTCTCGCGGGTGTGGTTGGTGCCCGGTTGGGTGGGAAACCGCGTTTCTTCGGACGTGGTAAAACGTTCCTATCCTATTTCGCGTCAGGCGCTCTCTGTGATGGTTTTGTGTTTGGGCGGTTGCATTATTGTGAGAGCGCACGTCCGTAAGCTGACCGTTTCTATCGTATTGGGGAAAAGCGGTGTGCCGTTTTTTTTGTGTTTATGTTTTTTTTTTGTTTTTTTTTTGGAAGGAGTTTGTTTTTGTTTTTTTCTGGCGTGTGTCAATGACCAGCTGGGACTTCGCGTTGAAGTATTGTAAGTACAACTTTGGGTGCGTGTTACTTGAACAATGGTGTTGATCATTTGGGGGTTAAGCTTTGGTTGTCCGGGTGGTTTGACACCGGCATATAAAAATTGCATAAAGGATACATTTTGGAAATGTATATCGCGTGAGGCTCTCTGGTGTATGAGGTTTTCAACCCTTGTTTGGTATTTTCGCCTGGGGTTACCTGGGGATATGAGGAGTCACCCTTGTTCCTTCTGGTTTTAGCCATTTAGTGGGCTGGAGGTGTGTATTTGTGCCTTCCTGTGGGAAGGAGTTGTTATAGGTAAACGTGACAGCACATTGCGTGGCACGGGTATGGCATAAGGGGCCATGCGCTGATAGTTCGGGTATGATACGTATTGTTGGATTTCTTTTGGGGTTTGTTTTTCTGTGGGTTGTGAGTGCGTGTGTGGAATGCTATATAATGGCTTCTGTTTGTGCACTGTATTTTCTTTTGTGTGTGTGTTTGTTGTGTGGCGTTAATACTCTGTAATAAGGGGGATATAAGGGGTGGTTGTAACGGGGATCATTTTAATACTTATATCCCTGTCTTCTGTCTTATACAGTTGTATGCTAACAGAGATTGATCTGGTGTGGTTCGTGCTGTTGTATCACACAGAAAATTTGTGTATGGCATCATGATAGTGGATAAAATGCACAAGTTACAGGACTCTTTGGTTGCTTTGCATTAATAAGCGGCTGTTGATGCAGATGTGGCAGCACACACGTATGCAGAAATACATGCAAAGCTTTGCCTGCATACACACAGGATAAGTTGAGAAAAAAAAAAGTGAAAAAAAGAGAAAAAAGTGACGAGAACTAGCTCCACATAAACAATAATAAGTAAAAGGAAAGAAAAACCAAAGGAGGAGAATAAAAAAATGCCATCATGCACATGGGTTTCCCATGGCGGTCACCCATCCAAGTACTGACCAGGCCCGACGTTGTTACTTCGTGTGATCGGACGTGAAAACCGGTGTTTTCAATTCGTGGTATGGCAGTTGGTCACTCTCTTACGGTTTAAGCGTATTGTTCTAATCTTAAAAACTCACATACCAAGTGTTGTCTTTGACAAGTCGACAAGAAAAGTGGACTAATTCAGGGGAATACTAACCTCTTCCACCAGCTCCGGCCTCTCCTTACACCACACCACACAACAACACACACACACAACGTGCTTCATGGACAACTTAATCCTTGGTGATGCAGGTCAGAGGCTCGAAGCTTAGGGTAGGAGGAGAGGTAGTAATGGTTGAGGTTGAATGAATGGAATTCACCTTGCTTTTGTAAAATGGTTTTGCTTTGATATGAAAACGAATGATGGTGTTTCTTGGTTTGAGGTTATCAGTTATTTCTCCTGCTTGTGTCATCAGGGTCAGTGGAATTTGGATTGACTTGGAGAATTGTTGTGTTGTTACTACAACGACGGGCACAAGGGTTTGGGATGTGAAAATTTAGCAATACGACCAGAGAATGAGAGGCAGGGCCCCATGTGTGTTTGCTTCAATCACAAGAAACAACGAGACAGACAAACGGTTGGCCGACGTTGAATTACAAAATGATTTTGTAAGTTGCTTTCTAAAAATAAAGGAATGAAAAAAGTTACAACAATAAGGGGAAGGGAAAATAGAATTGATAATTATGCTCTCTCTCTTCTCTCTCTCTACTCTCTCTCTCTCTCTCTATTTCTCTCTCTCTCTATCTCTCTCTCACACAACACTCAACACACACTCACACTCTCACACACACACTCCACCTCACACACACACACACACACAAACACATGCGCGAACGGCGCATCAATGCGGAGCACTTGGACTACCTGTACAGCATAAGTGGAGGAAGGGAACAACAAACTGCTATGGAAACCAATAAATTTGTGAACGAAGTATCGGGTGTTGGAGAAATAGACTAAATTTAAGAAAAGAAAAACGAATGTCACTTTAATAGATGACAAGAAAAAAAGTCAGGAAGGGAATCTTGAGTGTGTGGTGTGTGTGTGTTGTGTGTGGTGCTGGGTCATATGCCCGCCTGGCGTTTGCGTCCGTGTATGCATGTGGCGTGCGTGAGTGCGTTCGTGCGTTGTGGGTGTGTATGTGTGTGCGTGGCGAGTGGGTGCATGTGTTGTGTGTCTGCTTGCGTGTACACGAGCGCATTGGTGTGTGTTGGTGTGTGTGTGTGTGTGTGTGTGTGTGTGTGGTGTGTGTGTGTGTGTGTGTGTGTGTGTTGTGTGTGTGGTGAATGTGTGAGATCAGAGTAGTCAGAGAGAGAGAGAGTGAGAAAGAGAGAGTGAGAATGTTTTCAATTTAAGGCAGAAAGAAAAAATAAAAGCATGTATGAAGAAGAGTTTCAGCTGATAGAAAGACCTGACACTGAAAACAAGAGGGGAAGGAGGTGTTCCTTTAATGAAGAAGACCACGAGAAGCATTCAGGCTTGTTTTGTTTTTTCAGTAGCTGATGATATTTGCTGTTTCACATGTATTAAGGGAAAAATCATTTTGTAAAGCAACTGTTTTTTGCTAAACAGGATGGCATTATCTGGTGTGGTTCGTGCTGATTGTAACACACTGGAAAAGTTGTGTAAGGCACTTGATAGTGGAAAATGCACATGATACAGGACTCTTTGGTTCTGCTTTGAATTAATAAGCGGCTGATGTGCTGATGTGCTGGCAGCACTCCACGTATGCAGAAAATACATGCATAGCTTGTGCTGCATACTTCAAGGATATATGAGAAAAAAAAAAGTGAAAAAAAGAATAAGAGAAAATGAGAGAGAAACTGCAACCCAAATAAACAAATAAGTAAAAGAAAAGAAAAACCATTAGGAGGAGAAAAAAATAATGCCTACAGCCACTGGTGTTCAGGCGGTCCACCAATCCAAGTACCTGACCATGCCCGGACGTTGCTTAAATTCGGTGATCGGACGAGAACCGGTGTATTCAACGTGGTTTGGCCGTTGGCATTCGTTTAGGTAAATTTAACGTCTATAATCTTCCAATGACAGGTAGCTACCACGCGTTTCATGTGACTCAAGGCACCCTCCTCCCCTTCATATGCTTGCCCCCACACCCCATTCCACTCTCCATCTCTGCTCGCTCAACATCAGGGCTTTCCCATTCCTCACTGTAAAGGGAGAGTCACTGCTTGTATTGCTCAGTATGGGACAGCGCAATGAGCACGTACTCGCACACAGACGAAATGTTGCACACACACACACACGCACCACACATGCGCGAACGCGCATACAATGCGGAGCACTTGGACAAACCTTGTACAGCATAGTGGTGGAAGGGAAACAACCCCTGATATGGAACCCATAAATTTGAAGAACGGAAAGTATTAGGTATTGGAGAAAAAGACTAATATTAGAAAAAGATATCGAATGTCACTATAATGTTGACAAGGTATAAAAGTTCAGGAAATGGGAATCTTGAGTGTGTGGTGTGATGTGTGTGTAGTGTGTGTGTGTGGTGTTGTGTGTGTGTGTGTGTGTGAGTTGTGTGTGTGGTGTGTGTGTGTGTGTGTTTGTGTCCTGTGCCGCGTTGGTGCGTTGGCGCCGTGTATGCATCGTGTGCATGCGTGAAAGTGCGTTAGTGGTCTGTGGGGTGTATGATGTGTGCGTGGCGGTGGGTGCATGTGTGTGTGCTGGCATGCGTGGTACACGAGAGTGTGTGTGTGTTGTGTGTGTGTGTGTGCTAGGTGTGTGTGTGTGTGTGTGTTGTGTGTGTGTGTGTGTGTTGTGTATGTGTGTGTGTGATGTTGTGAATGTTAGTGCAGACAGTGATCAGAGAGAGAGAAGTGAGAGAGAGATGATGGAGAGAGAGAGAGAGTGCGAGACGTGAGAGAAGAGTGAGTGAGCATGTTTTCAATTTAAACGGCAAGAGAAAATAATTCATGTATGAAAGGAAGAGTTCAGTGATGAAAAAGAATACTGCCACTGAAATCACGAGGGATAGGATTGTGTCTTTAAAGAAGATGACCTCGAGAAGCATCAGGCTGATGGTTTTTTTTCAGTAGCTGTTGTTATTTTGCTGGTTCAATGAATTAAGGGAAAAAATCATTTTGTATATTCAACGTTTTATGCTAAATAAGAAGCATTATTCTGGTGTGGATTTCGTTGCTGTTGTAAACACACTGGAAAATTTGTGTAAGGCACTTGGATAGTGGAAAAATGACAAGTACAGGACTCTATGGTCTGCTTTGCATTAATAAGCGGCTGATGTGCAAGTGTGATTGGCAGCCCACACTCGTAGGCAGAGGTACATGCAATAGCAGGTGCTGCACACACAGGAAAGATGAGAAAAAAAGCAGGAAAAAAAAAAGAGGAAAAAGAGAGGAACAGCAACCCAAATAAACAAATAAGTAAAAAACGAAAAGAAAAACACAAAGGAGGAGAAAAAAAAAATTGCCAACAGAACCGGTGTTCCCAGGCGGTCACCCATCCAAGTACTGACCAGGCCCGACGTTGCTTAACTCGGTGATTCGGACGAGATAAGGTGTTATTCAACGTGGTAGGGCCGTTGGCATTAGTTTCGTTAGGATAAACTTAAAACGGAATATAAACCTTCAAAGGACAGGTAGCCCTACCACCGCGTTTCTGGGACTCCAGGCACCCTCTCCCCATCTTATGTTCACCCAAAACCCCCATTCCACACTCCCCATCTCAGCTCGCTCACCATCAGGCATTCCCCATTCCTCACTGTTAAAAGGGAGAGTCACATGCTTTGAAATGCTCAGAATGGTCAGCGCATGAGCACGTTATATCGCACACAGACGTATGTTGCACACACACACACGCACACACACATGCGCCAAGCGCATACAATGCGGAGCACTTGGACAAACCTGTACAGCGTAGTGGGTGGAAGGGAAACATACCCCTGATATGGAACCCAATAAATTTTTGAGAACGAAGGTTTAAACGGGTATTGGATGAAAAAGACTAATATTAAGAAAAAGAAAACGAATGTCACTATAATGATGCAAGAAAAATGATTCAGGAGGGAATATTGAGTGTGTGTGTGTGTGTGTATGTTTATGTGTTGTCTTATTGTCAGTGTTTTTTTGGTGTTTCTCATGATGTTTAGATTCCTTTGATTTGTAATTGTGTGATCTTTTTTATTTTTGTTCTCATGTGTTTTTGTTTGCATGTGTATGTATTATCTCGTTCTTTATGTGTTTGTACATGTGCTGTGAGTGTGTGTGTGTGTGTGTGTGTGTCTGTGCCCGCCTTGTGCGTGCGTCCGTGTATGCTTGTGTGCTTGCGTGAGTGTGTACGTGGTCTGTGGTGTGTGTATGTGTGTGCGTGCGGTGGGGGCATGGTGTGTGTGCTTGCATGCGTGTACACGAGCGCCACTGTGTGTGTGTGTGTGTGTGTGTGTGTGTGTGTGTGTGTGAGTGTGTGTGTGGGTGTGTGTGTGTTGTGTGTGTGTGTGTTGGGTGTGTGAATGTGTGAGACAGAGAGTCAGCAGAGAGAGAGGTGAATGAGAGAGAGAGGAGAAGAGAGTGAGAGATGAGAAAGGGAGAGTGAGAGAGAGCAGAGAGAGAGGAGAGGAGAGAGGAAAGAGTGGTGTGAGCATGTTTCAAATTAAAGGCGAGAAAATAAAGCTTGAATGAAAGGGAAGTGTTTCAGCTGAAGGAAAAAGAACCTGACAATGTAATCAAGAGGGAAAGGATGTGTCCTTTTAAAGAAGAAGACCACGAGAAGCATCAGGCAGAATTGTTTTTTCTGTAGTGATGTTATTTTGCTGTTTCAATGAATTAAGGGAAATATCATTTTGTAAATCAACGTTTTATGCTAAACAGACGCATTATCGGGTGTGGTTCGTGCTGATGTATCATAAGGTAAATTTGTGTAAGGCACATGATAGTGGAAATTGCACCTAGATACAGACTCTTTGGGTTGCTTTGCTTTTATAAGAGGCAGTTGTGCAGAGTGCTGGCAGCTCACACGTATGCAGATTACATGCAAAGCATGTTGCTGCACACACAGGATAGTTAGAGAAAATTGTGAAAAAAAAGAGAATAAGAGAGAGATACAGCTACCCAAAATAAAAAATATAAGTTAAAAGAAAAGAAATGAAAAACCAAAAGGAGGGAGAAAAAAAATGCCAACAGCTCCTGTTGTTCCCAGGCGGTCACCACAATCCAAGTACGACCTGGCCGACGTTGCTTAACCTTCGATGATGGACGAGAAAACGGTGTTATTTCAACGGGTTGCGTTGGCATTCGTTTTAAACCAGTTGAGCGCTTTAGTCAGTCAGGCTGACGCGGAATAATAAAGTGCTTTCCATGTGCATATGGGCATTCCTTTGTAGTCATGCATTTTTCGTGAATTTTCATTCGTTACTATTTCTATCAACGGATCAAATAGAGTTTGCGGTAGACAGCCTTATATGTCTGTTAGTCTTAAAATAATATGTATAAATGACCACACGTGAGGGGAATGCCCATTTATTCTCATCACTGACTGGCTGACCACCCAGCACCACTTCGTCTCGCTTGCAACTCTGGCGGCACATCCTTCGAAAGCCAGCGACAACTCTACGTATTTACACAGCTGAGCATGCTCTGCTGATGAGTTTTGACATACACAATATCTTTTATTCACGACTCACTCGAGCATGAAGGTAAGATATTGATTAGTGGTGGAATTGCCGACCAGATTCGTCAGTTATTGAGTAGGGCTCTGTGACCTCAGTGTACATGTGTTCAGATGACAGCGTCTAGTCGAACGAGCAGGACAAGTGATGTACTCGCACTGCGTGCTAGGTGTCCAGTGATGATGAATGTCGGCGTGAGAGGGGAGCGTGGCTTGCTCCGGGTGACGTGACACGGTGCAGACGGAAAAGGTAGGGGGATGGGGTGTGAAAGGAGGGTTGAGTCGAGCAAGGGGGGGTGGTGGGTAGAGGGCGGGCTGTGGTCGTGGACTGGTCAGTTGCATCGTAGTGTGAGCGTCTGATAGACTTCCAAACTGTTTTTTACTTTCTTTTAAGGTGTAGGGTGATACTATCAAACTTTATTTTCAACTTTTTTGACTGTGGTTCTTGTTTGGATGTGGTAGATGTCGATGGTTTAAATACAATATGTTTATGATTCGGCAAAAATCTATCCATATCTAAAATGCCTAAAATACTTTTTTATTATCAAATTTAAAATCCAAAAGAAGCACAATTCAAAATCTTCATTCAATTTCCCTTACAATATGAATACTATGATTTCATTTTTCTATCTTTTGTGTTTATGAGCTAGATTTTTTTGTTATTATCACCTAAATCATGAGGATTTCCCTGGCACCTGAGGAACACCTGTGTTTGTACTATTTTTAGGCACTGGAGGAGTTAAGGTAAACTTTAACGACTATTTAAAACCTTCAAAGACAGGTAGCCTACCACGCGTTTCTGGGAACAAGGCACCCTCCTCCTCCATCATATGCTTGCCCCCCTCACCCCATTCACCTACCATCTCAGCTCGCTGTCACTATCAGGCTTTTCCCCGTTCCTCACTGTAAAAGGTGGAGTCACATGCTTTGAAATGCTCTGGAATGGGAAACAAGCGCTTGAGCACGTACTCGCACACAGGCGTAATGTAGCACACACCCCCAAAAAACCCCCCCCCCCCCCCCCCCCCCCTCCCCCACCCCCCCCCCCTCCCCCCACCCCACCCACACACACACACACACACATGCCGCCAACGGAATACAATGCGGAGCACTTGACAAAACCTGTACAGCATAGTGGAGGAAGTGAAACAAACCTGTTTATGGAACCCAATAATTGAGAGAACGAAGTTAACGGGTATTGGAGAAAATGACTACATTATTAAGAAAAGAAAACGAATGTCACTCATAATGATACAAGAAAAAAGATCAGGAGGGAATCTTGTGGTGTGTGTGTGTGTGTGTGTGTGTATGTGTGTGTGTGTGTGTGTGTGTGGTGTGGTGTGTGTGTGTGTGTGTGTCTTTGCCCGCATGTGCGTTGCGTCCGTGTATGCATGTAGTGCGTGCTTGGTGCGTCGTGCGTTCTGGGGGTGTGTATGTGTGTGCGTGTCGGTGGGTGCTGTGTGTGAGCTTGCCATGCGTGTTCACGAGCGATGTGTGTGTGTGTGTGTGTGTGTGGTGTTGTGTGTGTGTGTGTGTGTGTGTGTGTGTGTGTGTGTGTTGTGTGTGTGTGTGATTGTGTGAGACAGAAGGTCAGAGAGAGTGTGAGAGAGGATAAGAGAGAGGTGCTTGTTTTCAATTTAAAGGCAAGTAAGTAAATAAAGCATATTATGAAGGAAGAGGTTTCAGCGAAGAAAGAACCTGACACTGAATCAGAGGGAAAAGGTTGTGTCTTTAAGAAGAAGACCACGAGAAGCAATCAGGCAGAATTGTTTTTTCAGTTGCTGATGTATATTTTGCTGTTTCTATGAATTAAGGGGAAAAAATCATTTTGAAATCAACGTTTTATGCTAACAGTTGCATTATCTGGTGTGGTTCGTGCTGATGTAAACACACAGGAATAATTTGTGTAAGGCAACATGGATAGTGGAAAATGCACAAGATACAGGACTCTTTGGTCTGCTTGCATTAAATATGCGGAGATGTGCAGAGTGCTGGCAGCACACACGTATGCAGAATTACATGCAATGCATGATGCTGCAACACACAGGAAAAGATTGTGAAAAAAAAAGTGAGAATTAAATAAGAGAGAAAAGAGAGAGAACAGCAACCCAATAAACCAATTTATAAGTAAAAGAAAAGGAAAACCAAAAGTGAGGAGATAAAAAATGACTACAGCACTGGTGTTCCCAGGCGGTAACCCATCCAAGTACTGATCAGGACCGACGTTGCTTAATTCGGTGTTCGGACGAGAACCGGTGTATTCAAGTGGTATGCCGTTGGCATTCGTTTATGTAAACTTAAACGTCTATAAACCTTAAAGACAGGTGCCTAACACCTCGCGTTTCTGGGGTCTCCAAGAGCTCCTCCACCCATATATAGCTTGCCCCACACCCATTCCACATCCCATTCAGCTCGCTCACAATAGGTTTTCCCATTCCTCACTGTAAAAGGGAGAGTACATGCTTTGAAATGGCTCAGACTGGGACAGCGGCATGAGCACGTATCGAAACACAGACCGAAATGTTGCACACCACTACACACACAACACACCATGCGCGAACGCGCATACAATGCGGAGCATTGGAAATCCTGTTCAGCCCATAGTGGAGGAAAGGGAAAAAAACCCCTGTTATGGGATACCAATAAATTTGTGAACGAAGTGTTAACGGGTACTTGGAGAAAAAAACTTAATATTAGAAAAAGAAAACGAATGTTCATATAATGATGACAATGGAAAAAGATCAGGATGGGTATCTTGAGGGTGTGTGTGTGTGTGTGTGTGTGTGTGGTGTGTGTGTGTGTGTGTGTGTGTGGTGATTGTGTGTGTCTGTGCCCGTCCTGTATGCGTTGACGTCGTGGTATGCATGTGTGGGCGTGCGTGAGTGCGTACGTGAGTCTGTGGGTGTGTATGTGTGTGCGTGGCGGTGCATGCATGTGTGTGTGCTTGCATGCGTGTACACGAGCGCAGTGTGTGTGTGTTGTGGTGTGTGTGTGGGTGTGATGTGTGTGTGTGTGTGTTGTGATGGTGTGTGTGTGTGTGTGTGTGTGTGTGAATGTCTTGAGTCTGTGAGTCAGACGGAGAGGAAGGAAGGGAGAGAGAGAGAGAGGGAGAGAGATGAGAGAGAGAGAAGACATGTTTTCAATTTAAGGCAGAGGAAAATAAAGCATGTTTGAAAGGAAGAGTTTCAGCTGAAGAAAAAGATCCAAGACACTGAATTCATGAGGGAAAGGCATGTCTCCTTTAAGGAGAAGACCACGAGAAGCATCAGGCTGGATTGGTTTTTTTCAGTTGCTGATGTTATTTTGCTGTTTCAATGAATTAAGGGAAAAATTCTTTTGTAATCAACGTTTTTGCTAAACAGATGCATTATCTGGTTGTGGTTCGTGTGATGTAACACACAGGATAATTTGTGTAAGGCACAAGATAGTGGAAAAATGCACAAGATACAGGACTCTTTGGTCTGCTTTGCATTAATAGCGGCAGATGTGCAGAGTGCTGGCAGCACACATGTATGCAGATATACATGAAAGCATGTGCTGGCAAAACACACTGGAAAGATGAGAATAATGTGAAAAAAGAGAAAGAGAGGAGAACAGCATCCCAAATAAACAAATAAGTAAAAGATAAAGAAAAACCAAAGGAGGAGAAAAAAAAAATGCAAACAGACCTGGTGTTCCCAGGCGGACCACCCATCCCAAGAATGACCAGACCGACGTTGTTAACATCGGTTGATCGGACGAGATAAACGGTGTATTCAACGTGGTTGGCGTTCGGCATTCGTTTGGTAAACTTAACGACTTTAAACCTTCAAAGTCAGGTAGCCTACCACGCGTTTCTGGGACTCCAAGGCACCCTCCTTCCCCCTCATATGCTTGCCCCCCACACCCCCATTCCACACTCCCATATCAGCTCGCTCACCATCACGCTTCCCCATTCCTCACTGTAAAAGGGAGGGTCACTTGCTTGAAATGGTTCAGAATGGGACAGCGCATGAGCACGTACTCGCACACCAGACGTAATGTTGACACACACACACACACACACACATGCGCCAACGAGCATACAATGGCGGAGCAATTGGACAAATCTGTACAGGCAATAGTGGAGGACAGGGAAACAACCCACTGATATGGAACCCAATAGATTTGGAGATCGAAGTTAACGGGTATTGGAGAAAAAGACTATTATTAGGAAAAAGGGAAAACGAAATGTCACTTTAATGATGTCAAGAAAAAAGATCAGGAAGGGAATCTTGAGTGTGTGTGCTGTGTGTGTGTGTGTGTGTGTGTGTGTGTGTGTGTGTGTGTGTGTGTGTGTGTTGTTGTGTGTGTGTGTGTGTGTGTGTGTGTGTGTGTGTGTGTGCCGCCTACGTGCGTGCCGTCCATGTATGCATTTTTTGGTCGTGGGCGTGCGTGAGTGCGTACGTGGTTGTGGAGTGTGTATGTTGTGTGCGTGGCGGTGGGGTGCATGTGGGTGTGCTTGCCGGCTTGTACACGTAGTGGCATGTGTGTGTGTGTGTGTTTGTGTGTGTGTGTGTGGTGTGTGTGATTGTGTGTGTGTGTGTGTGGTGCTGTGGTGTGATGTGTGTGAGGACAGAGAGTCAGAGAGAGAGATGAGAGATGGAGAGAGAGAAGATGAGGGATGAGAGAGTGAGAGAGAGTGATGAGAGAGAGAGATGAGCTGTTTTCTATTTAAAGGCAGAAGTAAAATAAAGCATGTATATGAAAGGAAGAGTTCAGCTGAAGAAATGAAAAGAACCAGACACTGAAATCAAGAGGGAAAGGATGTGTCTTTAAGAAGAAGACCGAGAAGCATTCAGGCAGAATTGTTTTTTCAGTAGCTGTTGTTATTTTGCTGTTTCATGAATTAAGGGAAAATCATTTTGTAATCACGTTTAAAGCTAAAACAGAAGCATTATCTGGTGTGGTTCGTGTACTGATGTAACACACAGGAAATTTGTGTGTAGGCACATGATAGTGGGAAAAATGCACAGATCAGGACTTCTATGGTCTGCTTTGCATTAATAAGCGGAGATGTGCTGAGTGCTGGCAGCACACAGTATTGCAGAAATAATGGATATGCATGTTGCTGCAACACTACAGGAAAGATGAGAAAAAAAAAGTGGAAAAAAAAGAGAAAAGAGAGAGAACTGCAACCAAATAAACAAATATGAAAGAAAAGAAAAACCAAAAGGAGGAGAAAAAAAAAAATGCCTACAGCACATGGTGGTACCAGGGCGGTACCCATCCAAGTACTGACCAGGCCCGCGTTGCTTAACTTCGGTGATCGGACGAGTACGGTGTATTCAAAGTGGTATTGGCCGTTGGCATTCGTTTTGGTAAACTTAACGTCTATAACCTCAAAGAAGTAGGCCTTCCACGCGTGTATGGGACTCCAAGGACTCCTCCCCATTCATATGCTTGCCCCCCACACCCCATTCCACACTCCTTCTCTGCTCGCTCACCATCAGGCTTTCCCCATTACTCACTGTTATAAAAGGGAGTGTCACATGCTTTGAATTGTCTCAGAATGGGACTGGCATGAAATCAGTACTCGCACCTGGACGTATTGTTGCACACAACACACGCACACACACATTGCGCCAACGCGCAACAATGCGGAGCACTAGGACAAACCTGTACAGCATAGGGAGGAAGGGAAACAACCCCTGTTATGGAACCCAATAAAATTTTGAGAACGAAGTTTACGGGTATTGAGAAGGGAATAGACTATTATTAAGAAAAACAGAAAACGAATGGTCAATATATGATGACAAGAAAAAAGATCAGGAAGGGAAAATCTTGAGTTATGTGTGTGTGTGTGTGTGTGTGAGTGTGTGTGAGTTTGTGTGTGTGTTGTGTGTGTGTGTGTGTGGGTGTGTGTGTATGTGGTGTGTGTGTCTGTGCCGGGCTGTGCGTGCGTCCGTGTATGCAGGTGCATTGCGTGAGTGCGTACGTGCGTCATGTGGGTGTGTATGTGTGTGCGTGGCGGTGGTGCATGTGTGTGTGCTTGCATGCGTGTACACGAGCGAATGTGGGTGGGTGTGTGTGTGTGTGTGTGGTGTGTGTGTGTGTGTGGGTTGTGTGTTGTGTTTGTGTTTGTGTGTGTGGGTGAATGTGTGAGAAAGAGAGTCAGAGAGAGAGGAGAGAAGAGAGAGAGAGAGAAGTGAGGTAGATGAGTGAGAGAGAGCGAAGAGAGAGTGAGAGAGAAGAGAGGAGAGAGCATGTTTTCCAATTTAAAGGCAGAAGAAAATAAAGCATGAATGAAAGGAAGAGTTTCTGCTGAAGGAAAAGAACCAGACACTGAAATCAAGAGGGAAAGGGATGTGGTCCTTTAAAGAAGAAGACCTCGAGAAGCTCAGGCCGAATTGTTTTTCAGTAGCTGATGTTTTTTTGCTGTTCAATGATTTAAGGGAAAAATCATTGTAAATCAAGTTTATGCAAACAGAAGCATGATCTGGGGGGGTTCGTTGCTGATTATGTAACATCAGGAATATTTGTGTGTAAGGCACTTAGATAGTGGAAAATGCACATGATACAGGACTATTTGGTCTGCTTTGCCTTAATAAGCGGCAGATGTGCAGAGTGCTGGCAGCACAACGTATGCAGAAATACCTGCAAAGCATGTGCTGCAACACCAGGAAAGATGAGAAAAAATGTGAAAAAAAAAGAGAAAAAGAGAGAGTATCCGCAACCCAAATAAAAATAAGTAAAAGAAAAGAAAACCAAAAGGAGAGAGAAATAAAATAATGCCAACAGCATCCTGGTGTTCCAGGCGGTCACCAATCCCAAGTACTGACCAGGCCGACGTTGCTTAACTACGATGTCGGACTGAAGCACCGGTGTATTCAACGTGGTATGGGTTGGCATTCGTTTAACAGTTGAGCGCCGTTAGTCAGTCAGCTGAGCGGAAATAAAGTGCTTTCATGTTGCCTATGGGAATACATTGACGTCATGCATTTTTTCTTGAATTTTTCTTTCGTTACTATTTCTATCAACGGACCTCATATAGAGTTTCGTAGACAGCTTTTATGTCTTGTAGTTTAAATATTATGTAAATGACCTACACGTGAGGGGAAAATGCCATTTATTTTCTCAATGACTGGCTGACCACCAGCTCACTCGTCGCGCTTGCAACAATGGCGGCACAACCTTCGACAAGCCCAGCGGACCAAATCAAGTATTTACACAGCTGAGCAGGCTCTGCTGTTGATTTTTGACAAACACAATATCTTTTATTCAACGACTCACTCGAGCATGAAGGTAAGATAATGTTTAGTGGTGGAATTGCCGACCATATTCGTAGTTATTGAGTAGGCTCTGTGACCTCAGTGTGTGTTCAGCTGACAGCGTCAGTCGAAAGAGCCAGCCAAGTGTGTACTCTGCACTGCGTGTAGTGTCCCGTGATGTTGAAAGTCGGGTGAGAGGGGAGGTGGCTTGCTCGCGGCGTGACACGGTGCAGACGGAAAGGTAGGGGGATGAGGGGTGAAAGAGAGGGTTGAAGTCGAGCAAGGGGGTGTGGTGGGGAGAGGGGGGGCGTGGTCGTGGACTGGTCAGTTTGCATCGAGTGTGGGGCGTCTTGATAGACTTTCCAAACTGTTTTACTTTCATTTACAGGTGTTGTGTGACAATACAAACTTTATTTTCAACTTTTTTGCTGTGTGTTCTTGTTTTTGGGTGGGGAAGATGTCGTGGTAAATACATATGTTTTTGATCGTTTCAATAAATTTTATCCAAATCTAAATGCCTAATACTTTTTTATTATCAAAATTAAAAAAAAAAAGAAGACAAGATTCAAAATCTTCATTCAATTTCCTTCAAAAATGATATGATTTCATTTTTCTATCTTTTGTAGTTTCTGGCTAGAATTTTTTGTTAATTATCACCCTAAATCATGAGTTTCCCTGGCACTGAGGAACACTTTGTTTGTACTATTTTTAGGCACTGGACGGGTAAGGTAAACTTAAGACTATAAACCTTTTAAAGGGCATGGTAGCCTACCACGCGTTTTGGGACTCCAAAGGCACCCTCCTCCCTCATTTGCTTGCCCCCCCCACCCCCATTCCCACTCCATTAGCTCGTCACTATGCTTTCCCATTTTTCACTGTAAAAGGAGAGTCACTGCTTTGAAAATTTCTCAGAATGGGACAGGCTGAGACGTATCCACACAGATAGTAACCTTCCCCCCCTGGCACGAACAATGCGGAGCAACTCTT